>JASVEL010002674.1:0-144050 GCA_032618575.1 Nicotiana noctiflora | reverse complement strand
CCAGCAATTCTTTATTACTCCCTCCATTTTAATTTATATGAACTTATTTTCTTTTTAGTCCGTGGAAAGAAAAATGACATTTTTTCCTATTTGGAAATAATTTACCTTTATGCAATAATTTATAGTCACACAAAATATATGTGCTTTATTTTACACCATAAGTTCAAAAATTTTCTCTCTTTCTTAAACGCCGTGCTAAGTCAAATAAATTCATATAAATTAAAATGGACGGAATATTATAAAAGAAGTGGCAATGTGAGTTGCAGCATGCCATGGCTATCGGCATGATCCAGGTCTAGCGGTACGTAAACTTAATAATTGCAAAAGACTCCATTTAAAATTTAATCAATTGTCGACTTGGCTCAATTAATTAAGCCAAAGTCATTTTATAATCAAGTCATTCCCGTCATTAGCGCTGTGGGGTCGTGGAGTATTCAGCCAATAACCGGCCCTAAGCGACCATAATATTTATATTTAGGTGTTAATTAATGAGACTTCATGTTATCTATCTGGACTGGCACCGGCTTTTTGGGTTTAAGTAATAATAACAATTCAGTATAATTTTATTTAGTATGGTTTGGAGAGGGAAGTGTATACGCAGACCTTACGTATATCCTATGATAGAGAGGCTATTTCCAAATAGAAACCCGAAATCTTTCCCTCAAAAAACTTCTTACCTTATTCTTGAAAACTCAAACTCATAACCTTTTGGTTGGAAGTGGAGATTGAGCGACCATTCTGAAGAAGAGAAAACACAATAAAGAACTTCTCAAGTTTCTCTTGTACGGATAAACTAATACAAACAAGAAGTCTCAAGGAAATTAAAGTACCAACGAAACTACCTTAACATATACTATTGAACGGCTAGAGCCCACATAGTAATGGAATCACCTTGCAAATATTTTAATGGTCTGCCAACTGTATAGACTTGTTAAAATTGTCTCTGGATGCATTAAAAATTATATTACAGAAAGACTGATTAAATAATTCTGAATGCGAGTCAACTTAAAAAAGAAAAAAGAAAAAAAAGAAAATATTCGGCTACATGAAACTTCATCCTTTATATACAGCTAGCAGCGGTAAAGTGAAGATCTCATCACTACAATCTGAAAACACTATCCTCTGAAAAATTATCCTTTTCACATACGTTCCTGCCTGACCAAGAAAGACAGATGGCAGATGCAGCGGTGTACTTTCTGGTGGAGCAGCTGGGGCACCTATTAGCTGATAATGTAAAGCTGATCGGAGGTGCAAAGGGAGAGTTAGAGAATCTGCTGAAAGAACTTCAACACCTAAAAGGGTTCTTAGACGATGCTGCAAAATTACCAAGAGACAGCGAGCAGTGGAAAGTTTTGGAGGAGGAGATTCATAAAACTGTACATAAAGCTGAGGATACCATTGATAAGTCCTTGGTTCAGGCGATCCTGCACCGAGACAAAAAAATGGGAAGATTCTTTGATGTTAGCTATCTCACTACAGTGAGGAATCTTGCAGCTGAGATCAAAGGCATGCATGAGAAGGTGAAGGAACTCCGCGAAAACAATCAACAAGATTTTCAGCGATTACGCTATCATTGCAGCCGAAGTTCTTTTCTTGAGTTGCCTAGAAAAGGTGCCGTGGAAGCAGCGCTGGTATGCCTGAAACTCAAAAGCTACTTCTTTTCTTCTTTCTTTTTTCTTAAAATATTACGCAATCATTGCAGCCGAAGTTCATCTATTCACTATTCTGAATATCACAAACCAAGAATAGATGAGCTTGTTGTAATAATAATAATAATAATAATAATAATAATAATAATAATAATAATAATAATAATAATAATAATAATAATAATGATGATGATGATGATGATGATGATGATGAGCAATTCATTTTTTTAGAATGATGATGAAAAATAAATAAGAAACACTCCCTATTATGTTAACGCTTGTCTCTATTTCAGCTTGCACAACTTAATTTTGCATGTATTTTCTGATTCTTATCCTGAGTTTTACACCCAGCCCCTCAAACTTCTATTTTTCCCATTTAAACATCTCTATATGACTCGAGGGTAAAAAGATCCAGTCAAACTGTTTGTCTATTTCTTTGCACAAAAAATATTAAGAAAATAAAAACTCAGTTTCATCCCTTCTCCTCCATCTTTACCGGCGGAATCCACCACCGCTACTTCTGCTTTTATTGGAATATAAGAATCCCTTTTTCACAGAAAAAGGCCCGTATCAATAACTCCTAATATACGTATGGACAAAGAAAAAAGTAATAATGTGAATGAAGAATTTTTAAATCAACTAGATATTTTAGATAATAAATCTTTTTCTCTTGATATACTCGAAACTTTTTTATCCCTAATAAATAGCAGATGAAATAGGAGGTATCCATTCCACAATTATTTGGATTTCCTATGAGGCTCTCCAATCTAATTATTCAAAGGTTCAGTTATATACAATGCATTAACAATAGAAAATTTATTAGGATAAAATAATTAAAATTGTAATTGTATGCTAAAACAACCAATTCTATCCGAAAAATAGCCGGGTATTTGAATTCCAAAACTATTGTATAAGCTGACTAGGTAATTCTGGCCGCATGTCCTTTTCTGATAATACACGTCTTAAGACCGTGTTTTTAAAAATGATGTAATTACGATAATAACATATTTAGTACGAATAAATTGATATGGCACAAAATAATATATGACTTAATTAGGGATGCCAACTGTATAATAGAAGTACAATACGCAATTATGATGCTTTTCGTGTACTTCTAAAATCGATTACTCAGCTTGAATTTCTATATTATCATAATTCTACACACAAAAAAAATATATTATTCCGTTATACATGGATTCAGTAATTGATTTTGAAAGTTCGGAGTATATACACTACAACACGTAAGTAAATTAGAATAAAATTAAGTGAATAATCGAAACATTAAAAATTCAGAAATTTCTAAAAGTTTATGCAAACATATAATTACCACCATTTTATACTTCTTATAAAATAATTTCGGCTCATTTTCTATTTAAGAGTTTTGAAAGAAGCATATTTGGTATACTAGTTTCCCCGAATACGCGTTGCGCGTGTATCCTGTCTCAATAAATATTAAAAAAATAAAAAAAAAATTAATATTAAAGTTGACGATTGTCATTTTCTTATTTAGACAGCTCAATACTACCAGATAAGTCCTTAATCATTTAAGCCAATATATTCAACCTAAAATTTATTCAATCTATCTATTTTCATTACTTCAATATCACAAGTTATCGTGCTTCTTGTTTAGTTTTAGCGTGAATACCTTAGAAAATTTATGTATTTTTTTAAAATTTTCTTGGAAAGCTATTTCCTTTTAAATACTAAAATTACCAGGTAACTAACAGAAGATGTCTTTTTTAAAATGACCAGGTAACTAACAGAAAATGACCAGGTACAAGATGCGAATTATCTTATTTCTTTAATCCAAAGAAATACTATAAGTATAGTTTCCAAAAAACAAAAAAAAAGAATAAACCAATTCCAACAAATACGGTGTTTTAGTTTCATTTGTGTTTATAATCAGTTATAGTTACTCCCTTCCATTCATAATAAGTGACCTTTTAGCCTTTGACACATCACTTAAGAACTAGCTCCTAGAGAGAAAAAAGTATATTAGCTAAATTACCCTTTATTAAAATTTGCATATTATTATATGTAAATGAGGGCAAAATTTGAAGGAAAAAAATTAATTTCTTCTAGATTATATAAAAGGACACTTAGTTTAGACCAAATAAAGGCCAAAATATCACTTCTTATCGACCGGAGGGAGTACATTGTAGTGACTTTTAAAAGAAAATCTGCTTATTCAAAAAAAATATTTTACTTATTTATATTTTTGTAAAA
The DNA here is from genome assembly GCA_032618575.1 of Nicotiana noctiflora. Lineage (NCBI taxonomy): Eukaryota > Viridiplantae > Streptophyta > Magnoliopsida > Solanales > Solanaceae > Nicotiana > Nicotiana noctiflora. The sequence goes on along the minus strand of JASVEL010002674.1, from coordinate 140,175 downwards.
ATATGTTTAAGATAGATATATTATAAATACACTTCGTTTGTTTATTTGTAAAGATATTTTATTCAAAGAATGTTATTATTTTTTTCTTCTTTCATGTATTATATTTCATTTTACTATTTTGCCGTTCAGTATAAAATGGTAAGTGCTTTAATATTATTTAAAAACATGCACTATTTACACTATAATAGCTTGCCAATCATTAAATTACACGGATTTCTTATTTCGTTGTGGTTTTTTCTAATTAAGGATCACTCATGTGATCATCAATTCCTAGATTTCAATCCGCCTATAAACACATCTAACTCGCTTAAATAACTTAAAGTTATTTTTTATGAAAGGCAGTCCATTTGTAACAAAAGGAGATAAAGATAATCAAGGTGTCTTGTCTTGTTTTTATCCATAAAACTCAACGAGAGTCGCACAAATCTTTCTAATGTTTGCTAATTTTCCATTATATTTTAATAATATCTGTATTCAATTCCCAAACATATTTAATACTAAGTAGGCATTTGGACATGAAAATCATAATTTTTGAGAAAAATATATTTAGAGTTGATTTGAAAAATGGTATTTAGAATTCAAAATTATATTGGGGCATATGTTTCACACTTTAAAAGGGAAAAAAGCTTTTCTGGAAGTTTTGAAAAAGTGGTCAAAATCACTATTTGGTTCTTGAAAAATTCATTTTAGACGTCTTTTTGGGCTCATTTTCTATTTAAGAGTTTTGAAAGATGCATATTTGGTATATTAAGTTTACAGCATTAGAATAATATTAAGTGCATAATTAAATGAAAATAAATGTTTAAATAAAACTGAGAAATTTTGAGGTTTCAGATTCTACAGTAGAATGTTTATCGTAGTAGTTGCAAAAAATTACCATGACTATCGCTCTGGTTTCTGATGCGTATCATTCATTAACTCAAACAGGGTCTTTCTCTTAGGGATGATGAAGATGTCGGCTTTGATGAGGAAAAAAAGAAAGTATGCAAGCGACTTATTGAAGGACCGGTGGAATGTCTAGGTATTGTCCCGGTGGTGGGCATGCCAGGACTTGGCAAAACCACACTAGCAAGAATAGTCTACAATGATAATCAGCTTTCATATGAATTTTTTAGTAGAATTTGGGTTAATGTCGGCCAGAATTACAAAATAAAGGATATTTATCTTAACATTCTCAAATTCTTCACAAACGGCATCGAAGAATATCAAAATGAGGATGTGGATGAATTAGCTAATGTAATATCAGGTTTTATAAGTCAAGGAGGTAGATGTCTCATTTGTTTAGAGGATGTGTGGGAAACAACAGTCATTGATGTTGTAAAGAAAGTTTTTCCAGAAAATGGAATGGGGCATCGAGTCATGATAACGACGCGTGACAAAGTTCTGGCTACTTACGCCAATCCAGAGCCTCACGATCTGAAATTTTTGACTAATAAAGAATGTTTTGAATTGTTGGTAAAGAGAGTTTTTGGCAAAAAAAGTTGTCCTTATGATTTAGTAAGACATGGAGAAAGCATTGCAGGAAAATGTGGTGGAGTACCACTTGCAGTAGTGGTTATTGCAGGAGCATTAAGAGATTGTCCGTACATAAATGATTGGATAAGAGTTGAGAAAAATGTGTATGAGCGTCTTTATGCGAATAACGAAGAGATTTGCTTGATATGTTTGGAGATGAGTTATGATCGTTTGCCCCAAGAAATGCAGACATGCTTCCTGTATTGTGGTGTCTTTCCTCGAGACTTTGATATCCCTTCTTGGAAAGTGATTCGTTTGTGGATAGCGGAGGGGTTGATAAAGCCGCAAGAATCATACACTCTAGAGGAAGTAGCAGAGTATTATTTGAACGAGCTTATCAATAGATATTTACTCATATTGATACAAAGGAGGTCTGATGGTCACATAAAAACATGTCGTCTTCACAACATGGTGTATCAGTTCTGCAGAAAGAAGGCTAGTAACATATGCCTTTTTCAAGAAGTAAGTCTAACTCCCGATCAAACTATTCCTATGGAAGACCCAAATAATTCTCGTCGATTGTGCATTCAACCCTCTAATCTGAATGACTTTCTCTCCAAAAGACCTTTTGCAGAACATGTTAGATCTTTCTATTGTTTTTCCTCAAAACAATCAAAAAATATGGAGTTGTCTCCTAATATCCTAGTCATCCCCAAAGCATTTCCCCTAATAAGGGTCTTGGACGTTGAATCCCTCAACTTTATTTTCTCCAGGGATTTTAACTTGTTATTTCATTTGAGGTATCTTGCCGTCTCAGGTGACTTCAAGGCGCTTCCTGCTACCTTTGGTAAATTCTGGAAATTACAGACTCTTATACTTAATACAAGTACATCAGAGCCCATCCTTGAAGTAAAAGCGAACATATGGAATATGTTACAGTTGAGGCATATTCACACCAACATACCTGCAAAATTGCCATCCCCTAATGCCATGCTGTCAGGTAAAGCTTCTTGTCTACAAACGCTTTCCATGGTTGCACCAGAAAGTTGTGAGAAAGAAGTGCTCGCAAAGGCTTGTTATCTGAAAAAATTGAGCATTCGAGGACAAATGGCGGCTTTTCTTGGTGCTTACAAGGGTGGAATCAACAATCTTGCAGAGCTTAAGTGCCTGGAACAATTGAAATTATTGAATGATGATCTTTACATGAATGAAGTGCTTCACCTCCCTCCAACATTCTTCAGACTTGTACGTACAGTGAGGAAGTTAACTTTGGCAAACACAAAGTTTTCTTGGAGTGAGGCGGATAAGTTGGCACAATTGGAAGCCCTTGAGGTCCTGAAATTGAAAGAAAACGCATTCACAGGTGATTTATGGAAGCCAAAGATGGGATTTAATGCACTCTGCTTTTTGTCGATTGAAAGGGCAGAATTTGAATCATGGGAGGCTTCAAATGATAACTTTCCTATGCTCGGGCAGCTCGTTCTAGTCTACTGTGATAAGCTCAATGGTGTGCCACTTGAGTTGGCTGATATATGTAATCTTCGCGAGATGAGACTGCACTATACAAGCAAAGCCGCAGTCGAATCTGCAAAAGATATACAGGAGATCAAGACTTCTAAAGGCATGAAATTCAATCTCAGCATATTCCCTCTTGAAACTGAATCAAAGGCCACACTGTGAAATAGCTGAAAGGTCAGTCCAATTCATTTGTATTATAGTTAAACATTATTTTCTGCACGACTATCTTCTTTAGGTTTTTCATGACTGCATCTATCTCAATTTGTAGAATGTCTATAAGTCTTAAAATCTTTTTTCATTCTTCTACTATTGCGATTCATGAAAGACTATTTATTCTCCTTAATTACTTATGCCAAAATAGCATCCTTCTTATTCCAATGTTAATTCAGCGGAAAAGGTCCAAATATATCCTTGAATTATTCGAAATAGCTCAAAAATATCCTCCATTTCTTTTTGGTGCCAAAAATATCCCTACCGTCTATATTTTGTCCCAAAAATATCCCTCAACTGTTAGTTTTGACATTAAAATTGACACGACAGTCCAACTTTGTTAGAATTGCATACATGATCATCCGCCTAAGCAACACATATGTGAAAATTATTTTTTCAAAATTTTTTAATAAAATATAAAATCAGCATTTATTTCGAAAAAAGCAAAAGAAAAATCAAAAAAATATTTATTTCGGATTTTTTAATTAAAATACAAAATCAACACATATTCCAAAAAAGTAAAAAATTTATGAAAAAAATATTCTTGATTGTGGTTTATGATTTGATTAAAAAGACTACATTTTTCTCTTTTATGAATTCCGGAGTTATGTCTTTAAATGCTTTTGAATCCAGTAATAGCATAGTTATGTCTTGAAACATTATCCCTGTATAATTTCAACCCCATTCTTTAGCACCAAAAAAAAAATAACACACAACGTTTACAAGAAAAAAAATAAAAATTTATTTGTACAACAACAAAGACGTCGGTTTCTTAATCCTAAACAAGTTGGGGTCGGTTATATGAATTCTCGATATCTATAATCATAAATTCACAAAAGAGAACAATGGAGTATTTAATCAAATCATAAATCTCAATCAAGAATAATTTTTCGTAAATTTTTTAATTTTTTCAAAATAAGTGTTGCTTTTGTATTTTAATTAAAAAATTCTGAAATAAATATTTTTTTCGAAATTTTTTACTGTTTTAGATTAAATGTTGATTTTGTATTTTATTGAAAAAATTTAGTAAAACAAAATTCCGAAAAAATTAATTTTCACATATGGATTGCTTAGGCGGGTGACCATGTAAGCAATTCTAATCCAGTTGGAGTGTCATGTCAGCTACAATGGCAAAACTAATAGTTTAGGGACATTTTTGGGCCAAAACATAGAATGCAGGAATAGTTTTATCACAAAAAAGTAAACGGAGGATATTTTGAGCTATTTCGGATAGTTTAAGGATATTTTTGGACCTTTTCTGTTAACTCACCATATAGATTACTTTGAGTGATTCATTTACTAATTTTCCTCTTTTTCTGCAGGAGAAAATTTGGACATTGACCATGTTGGGAGCCTGGAGTCATGGATCGTCATCCCATTTCACGTTTTCTTCAGTCCGGTCATCTGATCTGATTTGATTGTTCCAATAAAAAAGCTGTTTGCTTTTGTTGATTTTGAAATTAAGTCTCCGCCTGGTTTTAGAGATATGTTTAAATAAATGCACTCCAACTCTCGGCTTGAAACAAACACCCTTTCTAGGTGGTGGAGTGTTTTATTTCTCAGTTGTAAAAGTACTGCGTGCATGTTTTCTATTCTGTTTTAGCTGTATTTGCTTTGTTTCATTCTTGTAAAACTAGTGTTGCTTTCATCTATCATTGTTTCGTTGAAAGACAATGACAAATAAAGTGTTGCATGTTTTATTCCCTACTGGGAATCTTCAGATGAATTCCTGTTATTTTTTAATTGGAAACTTTAAAGTTGAAATTGTGATTCTATAGGTAGTCAAAATGAGTTTAACTATAACTAGTTTTTAAACTAGTAGTATTATATAACCTAAAGATAACTACAGGTAATGTTCACAAAATTAATGTGGATTAGTAAATACTAGCATTTCATTCAACTTAACGTCTTTTATGCAGAATTCTGATATTTAATTCATAGCGGATTGCAATGACAGATATCAATATGAGATTCTACACTTACTTAGTTGAATAACTTAGCTATTTAATTTCCTGAGAATTTTTTGTTTATTTGTATATTTTCCTTGTATCCTTATGTATATAAAGTGCTAGCAAATAGACTACATTTCTAGTATCATCAATGAAGCTGTATACGGTAGAAATCGGGGCTATCTAATTTTGTTCTTCGATTGAGAAAGTGATACCACGTCGGAAGGCCAGGACGCCGAGCTCGGGGTCGAAGCTCCTTTTCAATGTCGAGGTCGATATCATTTGCCGAGGTTGAAAGAATACATACTTTGAGATTATGCCATTATGATTCATTAATGGAATAAGCGAGATACCCGCAAGACCGAGGATCATGGCGTAAATTTTGGAATGGATTGGTCTTTGGCGGTGAGACATCTGTCAAATATGATTTTCTACTATAATTAAAAGTGTACCTTATTAAGGATTCCCCTATTATATAACGGGGGATCCTATTCATTTGCAGGTCATTGTTCACTGATAAGAAAATATACGTACATTATTCTCTTGCTATTTTACCTACTATTCTCCAGAATTGTTTATCATTTATTCATATAATCATACCTCGATACCGTCACAGGTCGAGGTTGAGACTTAGCCTACACACTGATTTGATTTAATTTACTCTTTAATTTATCTATTTAATCCCTTGTTTATCAATTGGCGTTGTACTAAATCACATATCCTTAAAACCACAATACAAGTTTAACTTTTACTCGAAATTTAGGATAAACAGTTTGGCGCCCACCATGGGTCCAAGGATAATAGTGATTGTTTGAGTGCTGATTATGATAACACACGTTATTTTCACACTTGTTCTTGTCAAGTAATTTGACTCTCGGATTAAAGCATGTCAAACTCACAAAACGTACACGTACTTGGTGATGAGGGTCTTGGATATCACGGAGAAAATGATAATGTAATTTCTCTAGGAGCTGAGGTGTCACCGACTAATCTTGGGGGAGTACCGGTCGTCGACTCAGCCGATATCATCAGTTCACACAATTGCTATGAATGCAGATTTGGTGCGGACCCCGAAGGGATGTACGCAGGGAAGGTTGATCTGGTGGCCAATGACACATGGCATAGGAGACGGGGGAGTTAGTCTCCTGGTAATATTCGAGATAGTGCAAACTCAGCAGGCCGATGTTGCTCAGCTTCAAAGCCAACATAGAACTTCGAGTGTGGTGGAGCCAGACATCACTCGCCGTACTGAGATAGTGCTAGAAAGGTCGAATGGTAACAAATCAGGGATTTTCCTACAATTATGAAAATGCTCGAGGAGCTCACCAAAAGAATTGAGTCGGGAGAGAAGAAACATCGAAGATAATGATAAAAAGTGGAAACATACAACTCCCGAGTTGATCAGATACCGGGGGTACCCCCGATCTTGAAGTGTTTGGATTGAAAAAAGTTCGTGCAAAAGACTTTTCCTGAGAGCACAACTCCGAAGCCCATTCCTGTAACGACCCGACCGGTCGTTTTAGAAAATTACGCTCCAATCCCTAATTTAACTGTTCCCCTAAGTTCATTTCTGCTATTGTGGTTTGCCGGGAGAGTCGGTTCTAAAAATTTGAGCATTTTGGGACACTTAGTCCCTAAATAAGGGTTTTGAAGCTAGAAAATGGCCCGTAGCTGGAACAGTGTTAAGACGATCTCGGAACGGAAATCCGATGGTTCCATTAGCTCCGTTAGGTGATTTCGGGGTGGGGAGCGCGTTCGGAATGTATTTTGGAGGTCCGTAGCTCAATTAGGCTTGAAATAGCAAAGTTTGAAATTTTGGCGAATCCGAACGTTAGGTGAGATTTTGATCCGGGGGTCGGAATGGAATTCCGACAATTTCTGTAGCTTCGTTATGTGAATTTGGATATGTCCGCAAATTTTCAGGTCATTCGGAAGTCGTTTGGTCGGGTTTAGATCGAATGTGAAATTTGGGGAGTTTTAAGAAATTTAGGCTTGAATTCGATGTGAATTATGAGTTTTGATGTTGTTAGACGTGTTTTGAGGATTGGAACAAGTTCGAATAAGGTATTAGGATGCGTTGGTGTGTTTGGATGAGGTCCCGGGGGCCTCGGGGTGGTTTCGGATGGTTAAACGGGAGAAAAACATGGAAAATTGCAGGTTGGGCCTTCTGTTCTGTCGTTTTCGCCCCTGCGGAAATGGGACCGCAGAGGCGAGTCCGCAGGAGCGGAACTTGGGGCGCAGGAGCGCCTGGGTTCGCAGAGGCGGATCCTCTTCCGCCGAGGCGGAGTCGCGGGTGCGGACGACTCGTCGCAGAAGCGACCTTGGGTCGAGGAGTGAGAATCCGCAGGAGCGGAGGGGCATTCGCTTAAGCGAGTCTGCAGAAGCGGACCACTGATCGCAGAAGCGGGAATGCTCGCAGGAGCGGTTGGCCAATCGCGGAAGCGGACGCGCGGAAGCGGTCCTTTTCTCGCGGAAGCGGATTGGGCCAGCCAGGCCTAGGCTTCGCAAAAGCGACAAAATGTCGCGGAAGCGGATCCGCAGAAGCGGAATTTTGTCCGCAGAAGCGGAAATCGCAGAGAGTTAATTATATCAGAAGTTAGAAATTTCAGAAACATTTCCAAACATTAAGGGCTCGGCTTAAGGGGCGAATTGGGCGATTTTGAAGGGAGATTCAAGGGGTTTCTTCAGGTAATCAACTATGGACTCAAATTATGATTATGGTTGACAATATTATGCAATTATCTCATGAAAATGGAGGAATTTGGGGTGTTTTATGGGGGTTTTCACCCTAGGCTTGAACTTTAGAAAATCAAGGTTTTGAGTGGGCAAATGGAGTCCGAATTTGATAAACTTTATATGCGTAGACTCGTATTGAGACAAGGGTCTCGAATATATAATTTTCATGATTTTTCGATAAGCGTACCGAAAGTCGGGTGTTGGCAACTTGTGGGTTTTGGTGTATTTTGAGTTATTTTGATTGGGTAATGCCCAATTGGCCTATTTTGATGTGATTCTATTGATTTTTATCGGATTCTACACTTGTGGAGGCCGACATTCGCGGCAAGAGAGTTGTTTCATAGCGGTTTTGTACGGAGTCGAGGTAAGTGGCTTGTCTAACCTCGTGTGGGGGAATTTTCACCCCTAGGATATTATGTGATAGTTTAAATGCCTTGTATGCGAGGTGACGGGCGTATACATGCGCTGGTTGTTGAACACGCACTTTAATTAAAATGTTCGATGAGCGATATTCCCGTCCTTGGCTGTCAATTTGATATTTTTACCCGGTAGTGGTTAGGAAAGCATGATTAGGTAGTACTTAACTTGTTTAGTTGCCTAATTGCCTTATTTGAACTCCTTGATAATTATTGGCACTATTTTTCGGTGAAGTTATAGCTAAGCATAATTGATCTCTCTGTGAATTCCTTTATTTGATGTGTTTGTGGACTGCGGGTTCGATTCCCGGAGACCCAGGGCTGTGGGTTCGATTCCCAGAGACCCGGTGTGATATTGGTAGGGACTACGGGTTCGATTCCCGAGATCCTGAGATTTATTGAAATGTGGACTACGGGTTCGATTCCCGAGATCCTGAGATTTATTGAAATGTGGACTACGGGTTCGATTCCCGAGATCCCGAGATTTATTGAAATGTGGACTACGGGTTCGATTCCCGAGATCCTGAGATTTATTGATTATTGGTAAGGACTGCGGGTTCGATTCCCGGAGATCCTGAGCTATTGAGATATTATTGAGACATGGGCTGCGGGTTCGATTCCCGGAGACCCAGAGGTACTGAGAATGGGACTGTGGGTTCAATTCCCACAGGTCCTGGATTTGTTTAATTGAGTTGACTATTTGTTGTTAGTTTAATGGTAGACATTTGCAGTAATCGTCTTATTGTTGTTAGTTCGGGAATTATTATCATTTAAACTGTGTAATTTGTTATCATCATTATATTATTGTTTCTCAGGTAGGGCCCTCACCTTCCTCGTCACTACTCCATCGAGGTTAGGCTTGGCACTTACCGAGTACCGCTGTGGTGTACTCATGCTACTCTTCTGCACACTTTTGTTGTGCAGATCCAGGTACATCAGAGCAGGCTCGTACTAGGTGATTCCGCAGCTTTTTGGGAGACTTCGAGGTATGATCTGCTACGTCCGCGGATCCGGAGGCTTCCCTTCTATTCTAGTATTACTAGTTGACATTTTTCTTCATTTCGTTGTTAGATACTCTTTACACATAGAGCCACAGTTGTATTTCCCTTTTAGTCTGTGTTACCGTGGGGTTCCGGATCTTGGTAGTATTTTATTCATTGTGTGACGGATGTATGTGCCAAGCGGCACGGATTACATATCTTTTATGTTATTTTCCGCTGTTTCTTATTTAAGTATTTATAACTTATAGATTCCGCAACGTGTTAGGCTTACCTAGTCGTGGGGATTGGGTGCCATCACGACATGTTCACAATTGGTGAACTAGGGTCGTGACAATTCCTAAGAAGTTTTGTATGCCGGGTATACCTAAATATAACGGGACCACCAATCCTAATGTAAACATCACTTTGACACATGCGGACTTTAAGGAACTGACTTAGATGATGATGAGATTGAGTCCGTTTTGCTGAAAAGATTTGGGGAAACTTTATCAAAGGGAGCAATGATTTGGCATCATACCCTGCCACCAAATTCCATCGACTCATTTTCCACGTTAGCAGATTCTTTCGTGAAGGCACGCGCGAGGGCATTAGGCATTGTATTGGAAATCGAAAGGATCAAAGATACTAGATGGCCCAAATCCATACATACTGATCCTTCAAAAAAAAACCAAATTTGATGTGCAAATATCATGGAACGCATGGTCACAAGATCGAGGATTGCATGAAATTAAAGGAAGAGGTAGCTCGTCTATTTATAGGGCCACCTTCGAGAGTTCCTTAGCTATCGAGCTAAGAATTATTTCTGAGATAGAGGTGCCAATAGGAAGAATGAATAGGAGGAACCACACAATGTCTTTCATATGATCGTCAGAGGGATCGATATTCTGCAAAGGCATGTATTCAAACGTTCTTAAGTTATCAATTACTAGGGAAAAGAGGACCCATGATTATGTGCCCGAGGACTCTTTATCATTCAACGACGAAGAAACAAAAGGCATTTCTCAACCACATACGTCACTCTAGTAATTTCTATCGTATTAAATATAGTTCAAGTTAAGCATTTTTAGTGGATTTAGGTAGCTCGGGAAATATCAGCCGATCGACGTTCGTGGAGAAACTTGGCCTATAAGATCAAATTGTTCCTGCAGCTCAAGTCTTAACGGCTTCAACATGGCCAGTGAAACAACTAAAGGGGAGACTACTCTACCGGTAAACGTGATTGGAACCATTGAAGATACCAAGTTCCACATAATCGAGGGCGACATGAGGTACAATGCCCTACTGGAAAGGCCCTGGATTTACAATATGACGGCAGTCCCTTCGACTTTCCACCAAATAATGAAATTCGTGACATCGGATGGTGTAAAAATAGTATGCATGGACAAGCATGCTGCAAAGGAAATGTTGTAGTCGATGAGGTAGTACTAGTATCGACGCAAAGGTCGGGCATCAAGGGTAAACAGGAAACTAAATAGCAATTACATCCGCCAGCCTATCGGATTGGGAAAGCATGAGATAGAAAAATCAGAGGAGGATTTTCTAACCCCTCGAACCTTTATTGTTCCTGAAGACTCAGACGCCACCAAATCAACAGTTGAAGAGCTGGAATAGGTTATACTGATCGAGTACCTGCCTGAGCGAGGCATACTTGGGAACGGGGTTAACCCCCAAACCCGACAAAAAGCTTATTCAATTTCTTATTAATAACATTGATTGTTTTGTTTGATCCCATTTGGACTTGACAAGAATCCCACCAGAGATAACCACACATCGGCTAAGCCTTGACCCCAGGCTCAAACCGGTGAAATAAAATAGAAGGCCCAGTCCGCAGCACACATTCATAAAGGACGAGGTAACTAAACTTCTCAACATAGGGTCCATTCGGGAGATAAAAATACTCCGAATTGTTAGACAATATAATCGTAGTCCCTAATGGGAACAAACTTATAATGTGTGTAGATTACAAGGATTTGAACAAGACATGCCCCAAAGATTCTTTTTCTAACATCGATCGCATGATTGATGCCACATCATGGCCACGAGATCCTTATCTTTCTCGATGCATATTCCGTGTACAATCAAATTCAGATGAACCCCGAAGACCAGGAAAATACCTCCTTTATCACCAAGTATGCAACATACTGTGATAATGTAATGCCCTTTGGGCTAAAAAATGCAGGAGCTACTTACTAACGCCTAGTAAAAATGTTTGAAGAACAAATAGGTAAGTTAATGGAAGTTTATATTGATGACATTCTAGTTAATCCCCTACGCGCAGAGGACCATTTGGCTCATTTTCAGGAAACATTCGATATTTTGAGGAAATATAACATGAAACTAAACCCATAGAAATGTGCTTTTAGGGTCGGTTCAAGCAAATTCCTAGGCTTCATGATGTCGAATCGGGGGATTGAGATCAATCCTGATAAAATCAAGGCCATAGAAGACATCATCATTATGGATAATGTAAAAGCTGTGCAGAGGTAAACTGGATAGATAGCTGCTTTAGGCCGATTTATCTCGAGGTCATCAGATCGAAGTCATAGATTTTTCTCATTATTCAAAAAGAAGAATGATTTTACTTGGACCCTAGATTGCCAACAAACATTAGAGGAATTAAAGTGATACATATCAAGCCCGCCACCGCTTCACACTCCAAAGGCAGATGGGACATTTTACTTATACTTGGCGATATCAAAAACCATGGTAAGTGGTTTCCTAGTTTGAGAAGATTGTCTGCAATCCCCTGTCTATTATGTACGTTAAACCTCATGAGAGGTAGAAACTAGATATCCACTCTTAGAAAAATTGGCACTTTCACTGATATGCGCTTCTAGAAAGTTAAAATCATACTTCCAATGTCACCCTATATATGTGTTAACCACTTACCCGCTTTGTAATATTTTTCACAAGCCCGAGCTATCGGATCGACTGGCCAAATTGGCCGTCAAGCTCAACGGGTATGATATTGAATATCAACCCCACACGACCATCAAGTCTCAAATTTTAGCGGACTTCGTGGCCGATTTCATGCCAACCCTCATATCCTAAGTTTAAAAGGAACTCTTGTAAAAAATGGGCACATCATCGGGGGTATGGACCCTTTTCACAGACGATGCTTTCAATGTGAAGGGGTCCGCGCTAGGCATCATTTTAAAGTCCCCCATAGGTAGGTCTTTAGGCAGTCTATAAAAACTTCTAGGTTGACTTACAACGAGGTCGATTAGGAAGCCATGATTACAGGTCTCAAACTAGCTAAAATCTTGGGAGCGGAAGTCATTAAAGCTATGTGTGACTCTTTACCAGTGGTGAACCAAGTGAACAAAACTTTCAAAGTTTGAGAGATGGTGAACCAAGTGAACAAAACTTTTGAAGTTCGAGAGGATACAATGCAAAGGTATTTAGAAAAGCAGCAGGTAACTTTGCACCATTTCAAAGAATGGACTTTACAGCATATACCTCGAGAACAAAACAGTAAGGCCGATACACTTGCAAATCTAAGCTATCAGTCGAGGAAGATGAGATCAGCTCAGGGACTATCCTTCAACTCTCGAGATTTGTGATCGAGGATCTTACCGAGATAAACTCTACAAACCTGGCTTGGGATTGGAGGAATAAATATATCGAATACTTGAAAAACGGAAAGCTCCCATCAGACCCTAAAGATTCGAGGGCCATACGAACCAAAGCCACCACATTCATATTAGAGGAAGATGGAACATTATACAGAAGGACATTCGATGGACCATTGGCAGTATGCTTGGGACCAGGGGACACCGATTATGTTTTACGAGAGATACATGAAGGCACTTTTGGGAACCACTCCGATGTTGTGCCGTGGATTTGCAAAATAATTAGAGCAGGATAATACTGGGATAGCATGGAAAAAGACACCAAGAAGTTTGTTAAAAAATGTGATAAGTGCCAAAGGTTCCAAAGATCCATCAGCCGGGGAGAAACTTCATTCAGTCCTATTCCCGTGTCCATTCGTGTAATAGGGGATGGATGTTATCGGCTTCTGCCAATGGCCCCAGGTAAATCTAAGTTCATTTTATTTATGATTGATTATTTCTCTAAATGGGTTAAAGTACAGGCGTTCGAGAAATTAAGAGAGAAAGAAGTTATAGACTTCATCTAGGATCACATCGTATGTCGATTTGCGATACTCACCGAAATAGTGTGTGATAATGAAAAATAATTTATCAGAAGCAAGGTGACAAATTTCCTCAAGGAGCACAAAAGAAAAGTAATATCATCAATACCGTATCATCCTGGTGGGAACGGACAAGCCGAATCGACAAACAAGACTATTATTCAAAACATAAAGAAAAGGTTGAATGACACTAACGAATATGGAAAGAAGTTATACCCGAAGTCCTTTATGCATATCGAACAACATCGAAGTCCAGCAAGGGGGCAACCCTGTTCTCCTTAGTATAAGGCTCCGAGGCTTAATTCTAGTTGATGCCAGGCAACCTAACATCGGATTTTGATATGCAACAGAGGAATCAAATCATGAGGCTATGAATACTAGCCTCGAAATGTGGATGAAAAATGAGAAGTTGGGCTTATTTGAATGGCTACACATAAGAAAAGAATCGAGAGATGTTATAATAGTAGATCCAACCTTCTCCACTTCGAAATCGAGGACTTAGTTCTAAGAAAAGTCACCCTCAATACTGTGACACCTCCTTTCGGCGCACCCTACCCCGAAGGGTAAAAATGTGCAAGGGAGTTTTTCCATTTTAAGTGAAAATATTCGAAACGGGATTATTTTATTTCCGAGTCGCCACTTGGAATAAATTACGATGTCCCAAGTCATCCAGTTATTTAAATCCCGTATCGAGGAAATTTTGACTTTCCAAATGAAGTCTACGAACCAGAAATTCTAAGTAAGGAATTATGTTGATCTGAAGGAAGGTGTTAGGCACCCCCGGATCCCGTGGTTCTAGCACGGTCGCTTAAACTATTGTAAATGGCTAAAATATAAGATTTTAATACATGTTGTCACACCTCCTTTTTCCGTTAACCCGCGAAGGCGCGAGGTAGTTTTTCCAATTAAAGGACAATCGAAACGGGATTTATTTAATTAATTCAGAGTCGCCACTTGGGAGATTTATGGTGTCCCAAGTCACCGATTGAATCCTGAATCGAGGAAAAGAATGACTCTGTTTAACAGTCCGCGAACCAGAAATCCGGATAAGGAATTCTGTTAACCCGGAAGAAGGTGTTAGGCATTCCCGAATTCTGTGGTTCTAGCACGGTCGCTCAACTGTCATATTTGGCTAAAGTACTTGATTTTAATACATATTATCCTACTTGTGCATTTTTAGAATTAATTACCGTTTTTTGTCAAATTATTTTATTTTAATAAAATGAACGTCGTTTAAGGACATGTTTTCAGATCACGTCACATGAAATGCACCCGGATCCTCGACACATTCTTATTCGACATTTTTGGATTTGGATTTGGGTTGCATGAAATGCACAACCGTAATAGGAAGGTAAGATTATTAAAAAAAATTGCGCCTAAAGCAACTAGCGTATTATATCTTTTGGTAAGGCCGTAAAATTTGCTAAATGGCCCGTCTCGAAGTCTAAGTATTTTTATATATATATTTATGAGGGCTCGCAATTTGTGCATTTTACTTTACGAGACTCATCTCATTTTATTATTTAAAAGGAAAACCTAAGAAACTACAATTTTTACTTTGCAGGGACATGAAAAATTCAACTAATGACACAACTCGATGTCTAAAAGGTTTTATTATTCAAAAGGATTGTAGTCAACTAAATCAAATTACGACGTTCAGGATTAACGTCCTAAACTAATTTGAGATTGTTTATGAGGTCATGTACTATAAAATTACTTATGGCAAGTGTAGTAACTAAATATGAATGGGGTTTGGTATAATTTTAGTTTATAGGCCCAAGATTCATTTTCCTTCATGATCAAACCCATTACCAATACAAAGGCACCAAACCTTAAGCCTACTCTTAGCAATTGCTTTTCACGTATCTTGCATTAAAACAAAAATATCCGTGCCTATGAATTTAAAACTAACAAACCAATCAACAAGGAAAATATAAAGGAGAACAATAGAATAATTTCATAAGTTACCAAACTAACATATAAGGGTGGAAAGGCAATAACAGTGAAGAAGATGGAACAAATATATGAAACTGGAGGATGTATTATACACTAACTTAAACAACAAATAGAATTAAGCAACAGAGAATTGATAATAAAAATGTAATTAGTAAAGGAAGTAGTTAAGGGACAGAAAGAACGAACCATCAGTTAAGCTTAAGGGTGTTTACTTAGGGATTGAACCATGACTTTTGATCTAACTGCCTATCAAAATCTTATATACCCTCTGCTTTATATATGTACATGACTTTATATATATCAAATTACTATATCAAATATCAATTTCAAAACAATCCCCTACTTATTCCTACAATTAACAACTCAAACTATATCAACTAAATGCAAACTAAATCTGTACACAAACAGAACAACCAAAAATCAACTTGTATTTTACTAACTTCAGTTTCCATTATACTATAGACATATTATTTCAATATATCTAACAGTCAAAAATTAAAACAATATCAATTAAATCATTACAGTCCAATCCAATTCGATTATAAACAAAATGAGCAGAAATCCATATAACTCTAAAGCATGTCTAGATATACAAGTATGGCAAGACTAAATCTGAACTCAACATTTCATTCTTCATATACAGTCATGCTTCCATGTTTTCAGCATACAAGAGCTAAGGTTACAATCGTGTACCTGGATGTGAACAATACAGGAAGAAGAAAAGAGGGAGGTTAGCAGTAAGCGGTAACACAGCAGTGCAACAGCAATAAACCAGACTTGAACCAATCAGCGAGAATAAATTCCTTCAGAATTTACTTTCAACGATCAACTCAGATTCAATTGATAACCAAACAGCAGCAACCAACAAACAATAGATGCGAATGAAGTTGAACTTAAAACCAGAGATAGACTAAAAATTATCAAAATCACCTCACACACTCGAATGGAATCCAAAAAGCCTAATGGAATATTAAGACCTAATGTATTCTGTATTTTTCAGAATGTCTTTGTGTGTGTGTGTACCAATTTTTTTTGTATATTCTTTGATTTTTCCAGTGTATCCGTGTGTCCTTTATAGACAAAGAAAAACCAACCCTTAAAACCTGTCCAAATCCCCTTTTCCAGCTCTTAAAAGCACTTAAACATAAAAAATACATTTCCTCCCATCACCCGCCTACTCTATTATCCCACTTTCTCATTATTTTATCTTATTAATAAGAGCAGCCCATGTTTTTACTGTTTTTTATGCCTCCAAAGGTGTTTTACAGGGTGTATTTCTGCACTAACAGGCTGTAATTTTCCACAATGGACAGCCCCATACTAATTCTTAGCCGCCATCTAACTGTAGCAACTATGACCAATTCAATTTATCAAACAAAACCAGGGCTTAAAAACAGAATCTCAAACAAACTTAAGTGAGAAATATTATTCAAAAGGGGGCATTGCATTGTTGGGGATCAACTTCTACAGACATTGGATTGAGGCATCTAGGTTTTGGAAATGCAGAATGGGTTCATATCGGATTCATATGTGTAAGAAACACACAAGAATAACAAATGGCCAGAATTAGTCAGGGATGAAAGTTTAAGAAATAATTCACGACAATTCTGAACCAAATAAAGTACATAATCACTATAATGCCTCTATGGTATACTGAAAACAAACACTGATGAACAAACCAAGAAAACTAACAAAAAACATCATACAAAATTAAAACAATTTGAACCAATAAAGCAAAACAAACGATTACAAGAATAATTTAACAGTTTTTATACAAAACCTATTACTACTCGACTGGTTTGAATCAAACAGAATAAAAGGAACACTAAAATCCCGAATTTAAACAAGAACATTTGATATTAACAAGAATGGGAAAAAGGGTAAACATGAATCCAGTGAAACAAATCAGAGAAAGAAATAGAAGAAAAGGGAAACCTACCATTTCAAGATCGAGGCTCGAATCCTCAATGTCTCTTCGATTTGTGACCAATACGGACCCTAGTCGAGTGTTCTTAAACAAGAACACTCAACTAGGGTTGATTTGACCACAAATCTTGATTCTTCATGCTCGTCTTTGAGAGTCTCTGATTCGAACTTTTTGGGACCATTCTAGGGAGAACAAATGAATTCCATGCGATGGGGAGTTGAGGTGTATACGGGGTGAGGTTTTGGGGTGATTGTGTAAGGGTTTGTGTTTGGCTCGAATCTTCAAATGAAGATTCGAGAAGTTTGAGGACGATTTGAGGTTAGCCAGTAGGGGGGTTGAAACGGGGAGGTTGAGAAGAGTCAAGGGTGTAAATTTGGAGGTCATTGGCCTACCAGAACCGCCGTGAGGCGATTTTCGGCAAGCGGGGGACGGTGGCTCTTGGCGGCGTTACATTGGGGTCTCTAGGGTTAGAGAAAGGCGACGAAGGGGTCTGATTTGGTTCGGGGGGGGGGAAGGTTGTGTGTTTGGTACATTGGAGATGCCTTGATCAATCAGGGCCTTTGGATCAGTTTGATCAAATGGTCCTAATTGATTAATTAGGCGAAACGGGGTCATTTGGCTAAGTGGGGGAACGGGTTGGTCCGGAGGCAACAGGGTCGGGGCAGGCTTGGGTTATGATGGTATGATCTTGGCCGTTAGATGGTAATCAAATGAACAGCTGGGATCTGAGACACCCAAACGGTGTCGTTAGGTTAGTCTCAGATGTGTTGATTTGTATTGGGGCTTGGGGCGTTTTGGGCCTATTTGAGTGGGCACCAGAGGCCCAATTTAATTCTTTTCCTCAATTTCTTTCTTTTCTTATATTTATTTTTTAATTCCTAATTTATTAAAACACAAAATTCTAAAATAAATTACAAAATTAAATTAATTTATAAGAACTAATTACGTTCGAATAACAATTCGCACATTAAACATCAATTAAATTACACAACTTTAACTAAAATGCAAAACACAACCTTTTGATTTTAATTATTTTATAAAACAAGTTACTTAATTAAATTCTGAATTCAAAAATGCAACATATATATATTTTTGTATTTTTCTATTAATGTATACATCAAAACACGCACTCACGGACGCAAACAATAAGCGAAAAATAACAGAAAATCCACAAAAATTACAAACAAAAAAAAAACTCTTTATTTTAAATTTTTGGGAGTAATTCTCATATAGGGAAAAATTACGTGCTCACAGCTGCCCCTCTTTGCATGGAAACATGAAAAGTTTTTGTGCAAAGATAAGTGAGCGGATACGAGCGATTTTTGCCCGTTTGAGCACTCCGTATGAAGCATTTTTTGGAAAAAGTTTGACCGAGCCTCTGCTTCGGAAGGCCTCCTACATATCCCGGGCTAAACAGGAATCAGGTCAATGTAGTTGGGGAAGTTTCGGTAGCTGGGACTACCGTGACTGCAGTGATCTTACTGTTACTGCTGTTGCATGCTGTTACCACTGCTTTACTGAATTCCTTATTACATCGTGCTAAAAAGGAAAACAAGAAGCTAAGCTAGTTTATGGATCATAAGATCTCATCTGTCTTCATGTCGCCTTGCGTTCTTGTCATCTTGTGATTCTTTCAGTGCTTCCTTTCGAGAACTTGGAGGCGGCTCCAGCCTTTGCTTATTTGAACAGCAGTGTTCCTCGTTTTGCTCAATCTGCTGAGGATATAGCTTTCTCCGTCGAGTCTGCTATGTTGAGGAAGGTAGACAAAGTTTGAAAGTTGTTCCTCTCCGGGTGTGTCTCATATCTCTTCTGACTTATGCGCTTGGATTTTGCGCTGAGAACTTTGCTATAACCTTCTGCTTTAGGATGGGTTACTGGTTTCAAAACCTGTAACGTGAAGTGCTTTTCCGGTCACTATTGCCTTCTTTCTCACTGCTGAACTTGGATTTGTGTTGGGGATCTTACGATGTGTCCCTCTGCCTTCATGGTGGGTGCTGGTTTCAATATCTGCTATGTAAAAACTGAAAATGTATTCCCTCATTACACAGGTGGGAACCTAATTACTAAGACATGAAAATTATTCTCTTGTTATACAGGTGGCGCCTAATGCTAAGGTACGAAAATGTATTCCCTTGTTATACAGGTGGGCGCCTAATTCTAAGACATGAAAAGTATTCCCTCGTTATACAGGTGGGCGCCTAATGCTAAGGTACGAAAATGTATTCCCTTGTTATATAGGTGGGCACCTAATTCTAAGACATGAAAAGTATTCCCTCATTATACAGGTGGGCGCCTAATGCTAAGACATGAAAATTATTCCCTTGTTATACAGGTGGGCGCCTAATGCTAAGGTACGAAAAGTATTCCCTCGTTATACAGGTGGGCGCCTAATGCTAAGACATGAAAATTATTCCCGTGTTATACAGGTGGGCGCCTATTTGCTAAGCTATGAAATGTATTCCCTTGTTATACAGGTGGGTGCCTATTTGCTAAGACATGAAAAGTATTCCCTTGTTATACAGGTGGACGCCTAATGCTAAGGTACGAAAATGTATTCCCTTGTTATACAGGTGGGCGCCTAATTCTAAGACGTGAAAAATATTCCCTCGTTATACAGTTGGGCGCCTAATGCTCAGGTACGAAAATGTATTCCCTTGTTATACAGGTGGGCGCCTATTTTCTATGACATGAAAAGTATTCCCTCATTATACAGGTGGGCGCCTAATGCTAAGGTAAGAAAATGTATTCCCTTGTTATACAGGTGGGCGCCTAATTCTAAGACATGAAAATTATTCTCTCTTTATACAGGTGGGCGCCTAATGCTAAGGTACGAAAATGTATTCCTTTGTTATACAGGTGGGCGCCTAATTCTAAGACATGAAAAGTATTCCCTCGTTATACAGGTGGGCGCCTAATGCTAAGGTACGAAAATGTATTCCCTTGTTATACAGGTGGGCCCCTATTTGCTAAGACATGAAAAGTATTCCCTCATTATACAGGTGGGCGCCTAATGCTAAGGTACAAAAATGTATTCCCTTGTTATACAGGTGGGCGCCTAATTCTAAGACATGAAAAGTATTCCCTCGTTATACAGGTGGGCGCCTAATGCTAAGGTACGAAAATGTATTCCCATGTTATACAGGTGGGCGCCTATTTGCTAAGACATGAAAAGTATTCCCTCATTATACATGTGGGCGCCTAATTGCTAAGACATGAAAATTGTTCCCTCGTTATACAGGTGGGCGCCTAATTCTAAGACATGAAATGTATTTGCTTGTTTCCTCGTTCAACCGAGAAATTTTTTTTTGCAATGACAGAAAATTTTCTGCCCCAGTTTGTGTGACTTTCATTGTGGCGTATCTCCCTGCCATTTTCAACCTTTATTTTCCTGTAAGACCAAAGAAAATTTTGTTAGTTTTAAAATATGGTGAGTAATCTTGACACTCCTGCCGGGACTGTTTGTTTTCTTTTTCTTCTATCTTTCTTGCTATGCGCCTCCCTACTGGTTGAAGATAATTTTACTTGCTGGGGTTGATTTCCCTGTCCGGGATGGACTTTCCATTCATCCGTTTCCCCCTCTCTTGCTTTAAAACACTCCGGGGAAGTCTTTTCAACTCCAAACTACTCTCTTCACGAGTTACTCTTTCCTTCAATACTGCAGGGGCCAAGATGTTATAGATGCAGATATTGGGACCATTTGCTATGGATGGATTTTCCTTTCTCCTTCCTTTTTCTGTGACCATCTCAAAACTTGGTCAGTAATCCGTCGGAGTCCTGTTGAGGGTCTTCTTGGAACTTGATTTGTAAGTTCTTCAACCATTACTTCTCAACTTTTCTCCATATTCCCTATTGTAATGTCCTGGCTACTGGTAGTAGACTTTAAAAAACCTTTCTTTTAAATACAAAGAGAACAAATTTCTAGAAAAGTCTTTTAGACAAAGAGATGAAAAGAAAAAGAGAAAATATTTCTGAACAAAATGCTGAGAAAAGAAAAGAAAAGAACTTATCTGGATGGTATGGCTGTTCCCAATGATCACGTCATGCATTCCGGATTAAACGACCTAGTCTATTTGTATCAATCAAACTTTCTGATGGCTTCATTTGCCCGGGGTAAACGGATGTGCAATTCTTTGCCCATGTGGATCATTTCCGCCAAAACTTGTCATGTCGACTTATAGCGCCCTTCGAGGGGTTTTCACTAATGAGACTTTCTCATTTCTCTCAGCTCACGTCACCTTAGGGTGCCCGTGAAGGTTTTCACCCTAAGACTCTCTCATTTTGATTCATCTCAGCTTACGTCACCTTACAGTGCCTTTTGAAGGTTTTCACCGATAAGACTCTCTCATTTTATTTTCCAGTTGGGAATTGGAGTGCTGCTGATAAGATTCTCTCCGTTGGGAATTCTTTCAGCTCATGATCCTTTTCAGTTGAGGATAAGTGTATCACCCTGAGCTCTCATCTCCCTGTCCTGACACTTATTAAACAATGATCGGGAGGTCTTTTGGACATAAGATGGGGTTTTGTGTGGGTAAAAAGGATCATCAAGAAGTTTTAAATAACTTGAGTAAAGGAATACAACTTTTGGAACCAAATTTCTTAAAAGGAAACATAACTTCTGCCCCAGTTTTCTTGTTTGGGGATTTTTGAATTGCGTGACATTTGTCACGTTGCGACCGAGTCCTGTGGCGCCTACGTATCCTTCTTGAGTAATCAGGTCAAACGTAGTTCAATCTTTGCTTTTCTTGTGTTTTTCTTATCATCATTTTTCATTCATCATTTTTTTTCTTTTATCTTTAACGATTCCAAGAGAGGGGTATGAAACAAAATAATTAAGGCTCAAAAGGGAAAATAAAGGTTGAAAGTGTTTGGATAGAAGAAAGAACTGCCTCCATCATTTTATTACTCAATAAACACCAAATACAGACAAACGAGCAAACAATTATCATGTTCAAGGAAATTACACATAATATCTCTTGACTACATCAGAGTTGATGGCCATGTCGGTGTTTCTTCCTTCAATATCTGTTAGACATAAAGCGCCGTTGGATAACACCCTGGTCACAATATAAGGTCCTTGCCAATTTGGGGCAAACATGCCCTTTGCTTCGATTTGATGCGGGAGAATCCGTTTCAACACATGCTTCCCTACTTCAAATTTTTTGGGGCGCACCTTCTTATTGTATGCTCTCGCCATTCTCTTTTGATACAACTGTCCATGACATACTGCTGCCAATCTCTTTTCATCGTTTAAGCTCAACTGTTCTAGCCGTGCTTTGCCCCATTCATCATCATCAATCTCGGCTTCAGCGACAATTCGGAGAGATGGAATTTCAACCTCCGCTGGTATTACTGCTTTAGTTCCGTATACCAACAAGTAAGGAGTTGCACCTACCAAAGTCCGGATGGTAGTGCGATAACCCAATAATGCAAATAGTAACTTTTCATGCCATTGCCTAGACCCTTCTACCATCTTTCTCAATATCTTTTTTATATTCTTGTTCGCTGCTTCAACCTTGCCATTTGCTTTGGGACGATACGGGGTGGAATTGCGATGCGTAATCTTGAACTGTTGACATACTTCTTTCATCAAACCACTATTAAGATTAGCGCCGTTGTTCGTGATGATCATCTTTGGGATCCCGAATCTACAGATGATATGAGAATGGACAAAGTCTACCACTGCCTTCTTGGTCACAGACTTGAATGTCTTTGCTTCCACCCACTTGGTGAAATAATCAATGGTTACTAGAATGAACCTATGACCGTTGGAAGCTGCCGGCTCAATCGGTCCAATGACATCCATGCCCCACGCAACAAATGGCCATGGTGCTGACATTGTATGCAATTCCGTTGGCGGAGAATGAATCAAATCTCCGTGTACCTGGCACTGATGGCACTTCCGCACAAAATTTATACAATCACGATCCATGGTGAGCCAGTAATATCCTGCCCGTAGAATCTTCTTTGCCAACACGTATCCGCTCATATGCGGTCCACAAACTCCGACATGTACCTCTGTCATCACTGTTGTGGCTTGACTTGCATCTATACATCGCAACAATCCCAAATCCGGGGTTCTTTTGTACAACACACCTCCACTAAGGAAAAATCCATTCGCCAATCGCCGAATAGCTCTTTTCTGATCTCCAGTCGCCTGCTGTGGGTATATTCCCATTCTGAGGTATTCTTTGACATCATGAAACCATGGTCGCACCATTTCCTCCTCTATTATGCTACAGTAAGCATGCTGCTCATGAACCTGGATATGCAACGGGTCAACATGAACATTGTCTGGGTGATGCAACATTGACGCCAAGGTGGCCAATGCATCAGTGACCTCATTGTGAACTCTCGGAATGGGTTTGAACTCCACCGATCGAAATCGCTTGCTCAGATCGTGGAAGCATTGTCGATATGGTATAAGTTTCAAATCCTGCGTCTCCCATTCACCTTGAATTTGATGTATCAGGAGGTCTGAGTCTCCCAAGACCAAGACGTCCTGGACATCCATGTTTGCGGCTAACCGTAATCCCAAGATGCAGGCCTCATATTCAGCCATATTGTTGGTGCAATAGAATCACAGTTGTGCCGTAACAGGATAGTGATGTCCTATTTCTGAAATGAGAACTGCTCCTATTCCAACTCCTTTCGAGTTTGCGGCTCCATCAAAGAAAAGCTTCCATCCCGGTTCCTCCGTTGATTCCACCTCATCTATATGCATCACTTCTTCATCGGGGAAATACGTCCTCAGTGGCTCATACTCTTCATCAACAGGGTTTTCAGCTAAGTGATCAGCCAACGCTTGGGCCTTCATGGCCATCCTTGTCACATAGACGATATCAAACTCCGTGAGTAATATCTGCCACTTTGCTAGCCTCCCTGTGGGCATAGGCTTTTGGAAGATATATTTCAATGGGTCCAAGCGTGAAATGAGATAAGTAGTATATGATGACAAATGTTTCAACTTTTGGGATACCCAAGTCAGGGCGCAGCATGTCTTCTCTGGTTGAGTATACTTAACCTCATAACTGTAAACTTCTTGCTGAGATAGTAGATGGCTTGCTCCTTTCTCCCTGTACTGTCATGTTGCCCCAGTACGCAGCCAAAAGAATTTTCCAGTACCGTTAGATAGAGAATCAATGGTCTTCCTGGTTCAGGTGGAACTAACACGGGTGGATTCGATAGATACCCCTTGATTTGGTCAAAGGCTTCCTGACATTCCGTCGTCCATTCTACCGTAGCATCTTTCTTCAACAGCCGAAATATGGGCTCACAGGTTGCCGTGAGTTGAGCAATGAATCTGCTGATATAATTCAATCTTCCTAATAGACTCATTACATCTGTTGTATTCTTCGGCAGGGGCAAGTCCTGGATGGATTTGATCTTAGATGGGTCTAACTCAATGCCTCGCCGGCTGACGATGAATCCTAACAATTTTCCTGATGGAACCCCAAAAGCACATTTAGCCGGGTTGATCTTGATATCATACCTTCGAAGTCTTTGGAAGAACTTCCTTAGGTCTGTTATATGATCCTCTTGTCGACTGGACTTTATGATCACATCGTCCACGTACACTTCAATCTCTTTGTGTATCATGTCATGAAACACAGTGGTCATTGCTCTCATGTACGTTACCCCAGCGTTCTTCAAACCGAATGGTATTACTCTGTAGTAATAAGTTCCCCATGGCGTAATGAAAGATGTCTTTTCTGCATCTTCTTCATCCATCAAGATCAAATGATATCCTGCATAGCAATCCACAAAGGATCCGATCATGCGCCCAGCGCAATTATCAATCAGGATATGGATGTTGGGCAATGGAAAATTATCCTTAGGGCTCGCCTTGTTGAGATTGCGGTAATCAACACATACCCTGATCTTCCCATCTTTCTTTGGCACTGGTACTACATTGGCCAACCAATCGGGATATCGAGTGACGCGAATAACTTTAGCTTGTAGCTGCTTGGTCACTTCTTCCTAAATCTTTACACTCATATCTGTCTTAAACTTCCTCAGTTTTTGCTTGACAGGAGGGTATGCCGGGTCAGTGGGCAATTTGTGGACCACTAAATCCGTGCTCAATCCTGGCATATCATCGTATGACCACGCAAAAATATCTTTGAATTCAATGAGGGTTTTGATTAGTTCCTCCCTAGTTCTTAGCTCAATATGGATGCTGATTTTGGTTTCCCTAACATCATCTGTACTCCCTAACTTAACAGCTTCAGTTTTATTTAGATTGGGCTTCGGTTTCTCTTCGAATTGGCACAATTCCCTGCTTATTTCCTCAAAGTCCTCATCCTCTTCGCATTCAGATTCATTATTTAACTCAAACTCTGGTTCAATTAAGTTGGGGTTGGATTGATTATTTAGACTAGGTCGAGGATCCGTTGTGCATTCCATGTCTTTAGGACTAGTAAAAGAAGAACTGTTCAGAAAAGAAGTGATAAAATTTAAACCAGAAAAAGAAAGGAAATTTTCATTCTTATTAAGAAAATACGGAATAAAACAGTTTCACACTTGAAGAAAAATACAAAAAAAAACAATAGGATTACAATTCTGGGATAACCCAGGAAACAAGAAAGGAAATACAAAGCCGACTACCAAGACTCCCTTCGAGTGGGAAGAGGAATGGCCGCCCAGTTGTTGATTTTGGCATTAGGCCCCACAAATTGTATGTCCGCTCTGCTGGAACCCTCTCCAGCTTCTACATATGGACATCAGCAAAAAATTTTCCAAAGGTCTGTTCTAAATCCCCATCCATATCGATCAATGGTCCTTGGATTTTCGGAACCGTCGGTTTTTTGGCCCTTGCTTTGACAAAAGATTTGGACAGACATGGAACTGGCTTGGGGAGAACCCAAACTCTCTTCTTCATTCTCTTGGCTCGTTGTATATCTTCCACAGTGGGTTTGAACCCCAATCCAAATGTCCCTGAATTTTCGGGCAAGGATACAGGCTGAACAATACCCTGAAGCTCTACCCCCAGGCCTTTTCCTGGCACAAACCCATTTCCCAGCATCTCTGAGATTGTCATGACGGTTGCGGGAGCTATGCCGTGGAGTGGGAGGTTCTCTCCTTCAGAAATTTCTGCAGCTGTAACCCCGTCGAAGACTTGGTACACCCACGGTCCTTTGTCATCTTCCGTCTCTATAAATGGCACAATAGCATCTCCTCTAAGGCTTGTGCTGTCAGCTCCATACACAACTATCTCCTGCATGTCCCATTCAAATTTCACCATCTGGTGTAGGGTGGAAGGTACCGCTTTGGCAGCATAGATCCAAGGTCGTCCAAGCAGAAGATTGTAGGATACTGTTACGTCGACCACATGGAATTCCTTGGTGAACTCAACTGGACCAATGGTTAATTCCAGTATGATGTCACCCACCGTGTTGGTACCACTTCCGTCGAAACCTCGGACGCAGACGCAGACGCTGTTCTTATGAATCCAATTTGATCAATTTTCAACTTGTTCAAAGCAACCAAGGTACAGATATTGGCACTGGACCCATTATCAACCAACACTGGGGTGACCACCGAGTCTTCGCACTTCACCGTTAAATATAGGGCTTTGTTGTGTTCTGTGCGCTCTATTGGTAACTCATTGTCAGAAAAGGTCACCCGATTCACTTCGAAGATATTCTGCACCATCTGCTCCAAGTGATTCACCGAGATTTTGTCCGGAACGTGAGCCTCGTTCAGGACTTTCATTAGCGCCTGGCAATGGTCATTAGAATGGATCAACAAAGACAACAGTGAAATTTGAGCTGGAGTCTTCCTCAATTGCTCCAAGATGGAGTAATCTTGGGCCTTCATTTTTTTTAAAAACTCCTCGGCTTCTTCATCCGTCACTGGCTTCTTTGTTATTGCTGAGCTAGGCTTTCTTAACTCGGCGGGAGCAAAGCATCTCCTTGAACGAGTCAATCCTTGAGCCTCACATATGTTCTCCTCCAACTGCTTGCCCCGGTATATCACTGCTGCTTTCTCATATTTCCAAGGCACCGCCTTGTTGCTAATTATCGGCAATTGAACTACCAGTTTGATAATGACCGACTCTCGGCAAACTCCATTTACAACGAACACGGGTGCGAGTGGCGCCCCCGACACTACCACTTTGGTAGATCCTGATATCTCCGGAGCAACGGCTGCATTCTCTTCCACTATAACTGTAGATTCAACTTCTATATTCTCCACACCTATCCCTGCTTCCTTACCCGTCGTTTTTTCTTTCGGAATAGCTCGGATCATCATTATTGTTTGTGATGGTTCTTCGTCTCTCCTCCCTCATGCACGAACTCAATCATCTGGGTCTCGTGGTGCGCCGACAATGGATTTTGATTCATGTTGGCACTTCAGGTGTTTGGACCTCGATCTTACGGGTGTCAATGAGATCTTGCACTGCGTGTTTCAATCTCCAACACCTTTCGGTGTCATGTCCTAACATCCCTGAATAGTATTCACAACTCTTTGATTGGTCCAAATTCTGGGGCGGGGGGTTTTGTACCCTAGGCTCGACAAGACTTAACAAACCTACCTGCCTTAATTTGTGGAATAAGGCGGTGTAGGTTTCTCCCAATTCGGTAAAGGCTCTTTGCCTTTGTACCCTGTCGTTTTTGGAAGCTTGATTTCTGCGGAAACCTGCTCCTGGCGGGTTCCTGTATGCCCTCGGTGGAGGATAAGCATTTTAGGGTGGCGGGTATGTGTTTTGTGGTGGATAGGTGTTTTGAGGAGGTGCATATGCATGTTGGGGAGCCGGTGCGCGCCATTGTGGGCGAACCGGTAGTTGATTGTATGCCTGTGCCTGGTGCACGGAAAAATGTGGTTCTTGTGGGGGATAGTAGTGTTGTGGTGATTGGTGCGAGGAATATGGATAATTTGGGGTGTGGGGTCTTGGTTGGCTATAGTACGATCTGTTAGATCTGGACCAGTTTCCTGCTTCCACTGTGGCGACCTCTTCTTTTTTCTTCCGGCCTAGCGCACCCCCTGCTCCACTTTGAATAGCTTGGGTGGTGGCTTTGAGCGTTGAGTAGCTCAAGATCTTATCGGACCTCAGTCCTTCTTCTATCATGACTCCAACTTTTACCACCTCGTTGAAAGTCTTTCCAACCGTTGTTACCAGATGGCCAAAATATGTTGGATCCAGCGTTTGCAAGAAATACTCCACCATCTCTCCCTCTCTCAGGGGAGGGTCCACCTTGGCTGCTTGCTCTCTCCAACGGAAGCCAAACTCACCGAAAGTTTCTCTGGGTTTCTTCACTTTCCTCAGTAACGTGAGACGGTCAGGAACTATCTCCAGATTGTACTGAAAGTGTGCGGCGAATGCTTGGGCCAAATCATCCCAAGTGTACCATCTACTAGGATCTTGCCTAGTGTACCATTCAAGTGCCGACCCACTTAGACTTTGACCAAAGTATGCTATCAACAGCGTGTCTCTCCCACCTGCTCCTCTCATCTTGCTACAAAAGCCCCTCAGATGTGCCATCGGGTCACCATGTCCCTCATATAAATCAAACTTGGGCATTTTGAACCCTGCCGGCAACTGAACATCGGGGAAGGGACACAGATCTTTGTAGGCCACACTGACCTGATTGCCCAATCCGTGCATGCTTCTGAGGGTCTGTTCAATGCTTTTGACCTACCTTGCCATATCATCTTGCTCCAAGTCCCTTGTCGGCGGCCTTACCTGCTTCATCGGGATTTCCATGCGATGGTTGTGAGGTTCTTGTGCATTGAAAGTGGGTTCCGGGGGATAGTACTGAGTATCATGAGCTGGGAATAACGGCTCACTATTTGATCTTTGGAGCGTGGCTAGCGGGGGTCCCATAAAAAATGGGAGTTCTTGGTGGTGGAAAATGTTGGTTCAGTGGCGAAGTTTGAGTGTCATAGGGGCTTCTCCCCTGATAATAATGATGACTAGGTATGTGCGTTGAAGGACCTGGGTGCAGATACTCCGAAGTATGTCCTGCTGTAGGGTTAACCGGTAACAGGGCTCTTTTTTGCCTTTGCCAAAGCCAAGTGCATCGCACTCATTTCTAGTCCTATCCATTCTATTTTTTCCATGGCTTCTTTTAGGAGTTGGCTGGTGGGCCTTTCTTCCTCGACGCTGTGTTCTGAAGTAGTCATGTTTGAAGGTAAGGGTCCCTTTAGATCTGGTCGGATATCGGTGCGGTGCCAGAACGTGCTAACAACTGGAAAAGGGGATTATGAAACAACAAACTTGTTAGTTTTAGGATTAAACAGATTTAGTAATCACACATTGGAATGCAATGTTCCCTAATCAGTTAATCTTTTCTAACATGACTTGCATGCGTCCTCCTAGCTTGTCTTTTGGAATTTTCAAACCCTTTTTATTATTTTTTTGTTATTTTTTGATTATTAGTGGTTGTGGTCGAATCTTGAGTGGATTGCCTACGTATCACGTCCCCGCGTGAATCAGACCCTGCGTAGTTCGTGTCACACAAAATATTTTTCAAAAGTTTCAATTATTATTTAAAAAACTTGATTACAACACCCAAACTAAAAACATTGGTCAAAACATTTTCAGCCCTTTTACAAGAAAAATAATCTCACGGCTAGACCCAAAAAGAAATACAAGTTTAAACTAGACAAGTTCTAAGGTTTTGAGCTTCTGTGCCGATGGGGCCCTGTTTGGCCTGGCTGTGGTCCTTGGTGCAAGGCCTCTTCACAGATCATTCAATTCATCCATAATCTGACGGACATAACCCATGATAGAGGAGAAAAAGACATCCCGGGGCATCTGTTCACATGATAGGCATCTCATGTGAATGTAGTATCCAATCTCCTCGATCCTTCCTCGAATGTTATCCCTTTTTCTGAATAACTGCTCTATCTGTCGGTTTTTTAACCCCAGTACTCGCGCATTGTCTGTAAGCCCATCTTGGAATCTTTTCATTTGTTCTTCCATTAGGGCCATCATGTCGTAGCACCGTTCCTTGTCTTTCCTAGCTTCATGAGCCTGTCTGTAGATCCGTTCTTGGAGAGTGGAAATTGTCTCTCTCAATATCCCGACGCTCATCTCACAATTCCTTTCGACCTGCCGCAAGTACTCCCTTCGTTCTGCTGCACCTCTCGCCCATCTGGCCTGCATCCTTTTCTGGCTAGCCTCGGACCTTTCCAACTTTTCTTGGCTTTCTTTGAGCTGTTGGTTTAGTTTGTCCATCAACCTTTGATCAGCTCGGCTTCTGGGTTGGCTGTTGGCTTTTTTTCTGATTCGCCATATTCGAGCCTTGAGAGTGTCATTCTCTTGAGTCAATTTCTTTTTGACCCCCTCGTCGGCATCAGCTTGCATACTCTTCTCGAATTGAAGGTCCTAGACCTGCTGTTCTATCTTGCCAATCTTCGCCCTGTAACCTTCTTGCTTCGCTAGCCAATTCCATTGTTCTTGCGAATCATCCGTGAACTGTTGGACATGGGCTCTTTTAGCAGATTTCTGACGACTCTGGAACCTTTTCCCGAACCAAACATTGTATCTTGGGTCTGCCTCAGCCTTAGCTAGTTCTCGAACCATAGTCTTAGGATCAAGGAATCTACATTCATGCCACAACTTTCTAATCTTTTCTTCGGGGAATACAACTCCTAGGATCAATTCAATGGCGTGCTTGCTTAGATCCTCATCAGTAGGAATAACCTGGAATCTTTCTAGCTGATGCAATACCCGATGAGGAACATATGGTTGGATACTACGAAGCCCTATCAAAAGAATATAACATTCCTCGGCTGCCATGTATACTGATTCAGTATCAGGAAACCACCCGAACGCCCATTCAATCTGGTCGGCCTTTATTGAACTTAATCGTGCAAACCATGCTTCACCCCTTCGGGGAATACAACGCCTATCATCCGTTTCTCAAAACCACTAATACAGCTTTTTCCAGTCAACCCATGGTTCATATATCGTGCCCGGTGATGGAGGTGTTCTTGCATCCGCAAATGGAGTAACAGATTGCATCCTTGGAAGAAGTCGCCCCCTTCTCGGCATACAGTCAAGGCTCGGTAGATTTCAGACAAAACCAAAGGGACTACCGTACTAGTAGCTTTTTTGATTGCAACGTCGGCTATTCCTACAAGATTTATCTCTATTTTCTTATCTTTGCGTGGACAAACCACAATCCCCAGGAATTCCGTTATGAACGCTAAAATTCGTCTGGTCTACCACTTGGTTCTATTCCCAGCGTGAGTTAGTCCAAGATTTGACTCTTCAAAGCCCTGAGGAGTACCATACCGTTGATATAAAAATTGGAGAGCGCAACATCCTCCAGATAAATCATCATTTTTCACCTTCCGACTAATGCTTAGCAAATCCAGAAACCCATGCGGAGATACCGGTCTTGGTGAAAGCGAATATTGTCCTCTTAATTTTCCATTTAATCCTGCATAGCCATTAATCTCCTCTAGCGTAGGTGTAAGTTCAAAGTCAACAAAACGGAATACATTGGGGGTTGGATCCCAAAACTATATCAGTGCCTCGATGATATCTTTCCTTGGCTTGATATTCAGCAGATTGACAAAACCTCCCAAAATTCTTTCCACTATCTTTTTACTACTGTCTTTCAAATCATTCCACCACATGTGAAGCTGTTGAGGGACCTCGCTAAAGATTGAAAATGATTCATTCTGATTTGTGCTCATCCTACACATTTATTAAGGTGATTAAAGAAAGAAAAACAACTTTATTTCACTAGAAAAAAAATTATTTTATTTATACTCTATAAAAGACTCAGTTTTTAAACACGGCCTTTCAACGCCACGGGGACAAAGATTTTAAGGCTGTGTGGGTCAATTGACCAAAAATCCACAAAATGACCCAAAGTGGTCGTTTATGCAAAATCAACCTTCTGGTGTCCCTTTTCGGGTTTGAAAACGGTATCACCGACTTATTTACGATGAAAATTAATTCTGACATTTTGACTATTTTTTCAAAAGGGGAAGTTGGACCCGATAAGGGTTGCCTACGTATCTCACACCGTGTGAGAATCAAACCAGCGTAGTTCGGTTAAAAGAAAAAAAACCAAGTTTTAAATAAATAAAAAAAATCTTTTTATTTTCTTAAATAAAACCCAAAAATATTATTTTTGAAGACATACTAAAACAAACCCTATTTTTATCCGGGCAAAACTACTTTGTTATTATTTTCTTCGGTTTTCCAATATTTGAAGCTGGTCAACATGCTGATCTAAACAAGTAGATGAACAAATGGGATGCAGCAGGATGGTCTTTTCATTTCAGGTCACCTGTCCTAGACGGACCCAACCCCTGTGTTGAGTCCCGTAAGTCAAATGCACGTGATGCAAACAAACGTCCTACTAGGGATCTCGTATGAGTTTATTGTTCTTCTAGGTTTAAACCCTAGGTTTATTGGACTAGACCTGGCTTACCCGAGCGGACAGCTCGAGCCGAGGAGGAGGCAACAACCCGGGAATACAGAAGCTTCACCGGTTTTGTAACTTATCCAAACCTCGTCCTAAAGTGAGAATTAGACACTATACAGAAAAGAAGTCACACGAAGTGCACCCTTCTTTATGATTTAGAAGACTCAGAGAGGAGATTGGTTTCGGCACGGTTTATATGTACAATCCACAAAATATCAAAGCGGTAAAAGCAACATTTATCACATTAAATACAAACATATAATAAAATCACATAATAATAAGCCAAATACAACAATTATTCAAAGCTCGAATTCTTAAACCCTGAACCAGTGGTTCTGGGTTTATCATCCCCAGCAGATTTACTTGGTGTCACACCTCCTTTTGGCGCTAACCCGCGAGGAGCGAAGGAGTTTTTCCATTTAAAGGACAATCGAAACGGGATTTATTTATTTAATTCAGAGTCGCCGCTTGGCAGATTTAAGGTGTCCCAAGTCACCGGTTGAATCCCGAATCGAGGAAAAGAATGACTCGTTTAACAGTCCACGAACCAGAAATCCGGATAAGGAATTCTGTTAACCCGGGAGAAGTTGTTAGGCATTCCCAAATTCCGTGGTTCTAGCACGGTCGCTCAACTGTCATATTAGGCTAAAGTACTTGATTTTAATATATATTATCCTACTTGTGCATTTTTAGAATTAATTATCGCTTTTTGTCAAATTATTTTATTTTAAGAAAATTAACGTTGTTTACGGACATGTTTTTAGATCACGTCACATGAAATTCACCCAGATCCTCGACACATTCTTATTCGACATTTTTGGATTTGGGTTGCATGAAATGGACACCCGTAATAGAAAGGTAAGATTATTAAAAAAAAATTGCGCCTAAAGCAACTAGCGTATTATATCTTTTGGTAAGGCCGTGAAATTTGCTAAACGGCCCGTCTCGAAGTCTAAGTATTTTTATATATATATTTATGAGGGCTTGCAGTTTGTGCATTTTACTTTACGAGACTCATCTCATTTTATTATTTAAAAGGAAAACCTAAGCAACTACAATTTTTACTTTACGGGGACATGGAAAATTCAACTAATGACACAACTCGATGTCTAAAAGGTTTTATTATTCAAAAGGATTGTAGTCAACTAAATCAAATTACGACATTCAGGATTAACGTCCTAAACTAATTTGAGATTGTTTATGAGGTCATGTACTATAAAATTACTTATGGCAAGTGTAGTAAATAAATACGAATGGGCTTTGGTGTAATTTTAGTTCATAGGCCCAAGATTCATTTTCCTTTATGATCAAACCCATTACCAATACAAAGGCACCAAACCTTAAGCCTACTCTTAGCAATTGTTTTTCACGTATCTTGCATTAAAACTAAAATATCCATGCCTATGAATTTAAAACTAACAAACCAATCACCAGGGAAAATTTAAAGGAGAACAATAGAATTAATTTCATAAGTTACCAAACTAACATATAGGGGTGGAAAGGCAATAACAGTGAAGAAGATGGAACAAATATATGAAATTGGAGGATGTATTATACACTAACTTAAACAACAAATAGAATTAAGCAACAGAGAATTGATAACAAAAATGTAATTAGTAAAGGAAGTAGTTAAGGGACAGAAAGAACGAACCATCGGTTAAGCTTAAGGGCGTTTCCTTAGGGATTGAACTACATGACTTTTGATCTAACTGCCTATCAAAATCTTATATACCCTCTACTTTATATATGTACATGACTTTATATATATCAAATTACTATATCAAATATCAATTTCAAAACAATCCCCTGCTTATTACTACAATTAACAACTCAAACTATATCAACTAAATGCAAACTAAATCTGTACACAAACAGAACAACAACAAACCAACTTGTATTTTACTAACTTCAGTTTCCATTATACTATAGACATATTATTTCAATATATCTAACAGTCAAAACTTAAAACAATATCAATTAAATCATTACAGTCCAATCCAATTCGATTATAAACAAAATGAGCAGAAATCCATATAACTCTAAAGCATGTCTAGATATACAAGTACGGCAAGACTAAATCTGAACTCAACATTTCATTCTTCTTATACAGTCATGCTTCCATGTTTTCAGCGTACAAGAGCTAAGGTTACAATCGTGTACCTGGATGTGAACAATACAGGAAGAAGAAAAGAGGGAGGTTAGCAGTAAGCGGTAACACAGCAGTGCAACAGCAGTAAACCAGACTTAAACCAATCAGCGAGAACAAATTCCTCCAGAATTTACTTTCAACGATCAACTCAGATTCAATTGATAACCAAACAGCAGCAACCAACAAACAACAGATGCAAATGAAGTTGAACTTAAAACCAGAGATGGACTAAAAATTATCAAAATCACCTCACACACTCGAATGGAATCCAAAAAGCCTAATGGAATATTAAGACCCAATGTATTATGTATTTTTCAGAATGTCTTTGTGTGTATGTGTTCCAGTATTTTTTGTATATTCTCTGATTTTTCCAGTGCATCCGTGTCTCCTTTATAGACAAAGAAAAACCAGCCCTTAAAACCTGTCCAAATCCCCTTTTCCAGCTCTTAAGAGCACTTAAACATAAAAAATACATTTTCTCCCATCACCCTCCTACTCTATTATCCCACTTTCTCATTATTTTATCTTATTAATAAGAGCAGCCCATGTTTCTACTATTTTTTATGCCTCCAAAGGTGTTTTACAGGGTGTATTTCTGCACTAATTGCCTCTTTTTGACTTTTTAATCCCTCCCCTTACTGTCTAAAATAGGCTTTAATTTTCCACAATGGACAGCCCCACACTAATTCTTAGTCGCCATCTAACTATAGCAACTATGACCAATTCAATTTATCAAACAAAACCAGGGCTTAAAAACAGAATCTCAAACAAACTTAAGTGAGAAATATGATTCAAAAAGGGGCATTGCATTGTTGGGGATCAACTTCTACAGACATAGGATTGAGGCAGCTAGGATTTGGAAATGCAGATTAGGTTCACATTGGATTCATATGTGTAAGAAACACACAAGATTAACAAATGGCCAGAATTAGTCAGGGATGAAAGTTTAAGAAACAATTCACGACAATTCTGAACCAAATAAAGTACATCATCACTATAATGCCTCTATGGTATACTGAAAACAAACACTAATGAACAAACCAAGAAAACGAACAAAAAACATCATACAAAATTAAAACAATTTGAACCAATAAAGCAAAACAAACGATTACAAGAATAATTTAACAGTTTTTATACAAAACCTATTACTACTCGACTGGTTTGAATCAAACAGAATAAAAGGAACACTAAAATCCCGAATTTAAACAAGAACATTTGATATTAACAAGAATGGGAAAAAGGGTAAACATGAATCCAGTGAAACAAATCAGAGAAAGAAATAGAAGAAAAAGGAAACCTACCATTTCAAGATCGAGGCTCGAATCCTCAAGGTCTCTTGGATTTGTGACCAATACGGACCCCAGTCGAGTGTTTTTAAACAAGAACACTCAACTAGGGTCGATTTGACCACAAATCTTGATTCTTTATGCTCGTCTTTGAGAGTCTCTGATTCGGACTTTTGGGGACCATTCTAGGGAGAACAAATGAAGTCCATGCGAGGGGAATTAAGGTGTATACGGGGTGAGGTTTTGGGGTGATTGTGTAAGGGTTTGTGTTTGGCTCGAATCTTCAAATGAAGATTCGAGAAGTTTGAGGACGATTTGAGGTTAGCCAGTAGGGGGATTGAAACGGGGAGGTTGAGAAGAGTCAAGGGTGTAAATTTGGAGGTTATTGGCCTACCGGAACCGCCGTGAGGCGATTTCCAGCAGGCGCGAGACGGTGGCTCTTGGCGGCGTTACATTGGGGTCTCTAGGGTTAGAGAGAAAGACGACGAATGGGTCTGATTTGGTTGGGGGGGGGGGGGTAAGGTTGTGTGTTTGGTATATTGGAGATGCCCTGATCAATCAGGGCCTTTGGATCAGTTTGATCAAACGGTCCTAATTGA
Source organism: Nicotiana noctiflora (assembly GCA_032618575.1). Lineage (NCBI taxonomy): Eukaryota > Viridiplantae > Streptophyta > Magnoliopsida > Solanales > Solanaceae > Nicotiana > Nicotiana noctiflora. Next base: position 103,431 of record JASVEL010002674.1, on the reverse strand, counting down.
TTAATTAGGCGAAACGGGGTCGTTTAGCTAAGTGGGGGAACGGGTTGGTCCGGAGGCAACAGGGTCGGGGCAGGCTTGGGTTATGATGGTATGATCTTGGCCGTTAGATGGTAATCAAATGAGCGGCTGGGATCTGAGACACCCAAACGGTGTCGTTGGGTTAGTCTCAGATGGGTTGATTTGTGTTGGGGCTTGGGGCGTTTTCGGCCTATTTGAGTGGGCACCAGAGGCCCAATTTAACTCTTTTCCTCAATTTCTTTCTTTTCTTTTATTTATTTTTTAATTCCTAATTTATTAAAACACAAAATTCTAAAATACATTACAAAATCAAATTAATTTATAAGAACTAATTACGTTCGTATATCAATTTGCACATTAAACATCAATTAAATTACACAACTTTAACTAAAATGCAAAACACGGCCTTTTGATTTTAATTATTTTATAAAACAAGTTACTTAATTAAATTCTGAATTCAAAAATGCAACATATATATTTTTTTGTATTTTTCTATTAATTTAAACATCAATACACGCACACACGGACGCAAACAATAAGCGAAAAATAACAGAAAATCCACAAAAATTGCAAACAAAACAAAACTCTTTATTTTGAATTTTTGGGAGTAATTCTCATATAGGGCAAAAATCACGTGTTCACACATAATATGAATTATATGCTTTTATCAATTCTGAACCGCTTTTATTGTGTTAAAAGTGTATATTTAAAACTTTTAAACAGAACGTGCCTAGTCACAGGGCTAGGCCGAAGACCGAATGAACACCTGGTTAAAACCAGACCTAGGTTGCTTGTTTAAACACGAGAGCCCGGACTACCCGGAGATAGGCTTTTGATTCTCTTCTTTTAAACCAAACTCAACATTAATTCAATTAAACCAAATACTTACTGAAATCTATTTTTAGCTATTCTGACTGTATTCAGCAGATTGTAATAACACCTATTTATTCAATTTACCAAGATGCTACTCATTTTTTGAATTCGAACTCATACCCAAGCTTAGAGCGTATCATGGCATTATTCAGTTTAAATCAGTCGAAACCTGGGTCTTATTATAATACCTTATTTGTACCCCTTTTTACCAATTTTACAACTAATTTCCCATACTTATTGTAACCCTTATTACAAATTAAAATCCGAAAAAAATGAATCAGCAGAAAACTAAAGTGTTTGCGTTTGTGACTTCGAGTACTTGCGAGTATGCCGTTTCTCAATTTAAACGAATCCAAACATTTTGAAAGAAATAACAAGCTTAAATTGGCAAATTAATCAGAATGTTTAACAGTTATACTAGTTCAACGCATTGTATTCAATTACAGACTGAAAATGACAAACTGCTAAACGTCCTAACTCATTGTTTTAACATATTTATACAAAAGAAGCAACTAAGAGGGAATTAATTATAACCGATGTATTATTCTATTAACCTGTATGGATCTAAAAAAACACTTCATACAGTCCAAATACAATCCTTTTGAATATGAATGGAATTCATTCTAAATTACATGGAAATCGACCCCTAAGTCCATAAATTACAACTAACATCTACTGTTATCCAAGTTTCAATCAAATCACGTAATGCTAATAGAGTTTTAATGAACAACTGATCGATTCATGGAGAGACTATCAAGAATACACAAAATTACTGAACTATTCCTCCATAGCAGGGAATGTGCTTCAGATTCATTTCTTGTTCAATAAGAGAGCCATATCGACTTAGTTTTGAGATGTGTACCTGAATATGAAATTCCAAAAGAGGAGAAGGAATAATCAAGCAGCGTCAGTAACAAATAGCAACAACAAACAGCAACCAGCGACGAACAGGTAAACCAGGGAATTTGGAGTTCCCAAAAAACAAGCCACGGAAATACAGTTTCGATAGTTTGTAAAGCCAAGCAGGATTAAGAGGACAGCCTCAAAGTAACAAACAAGACTTAAACTTTGAGTTCAAGGGCTGGAATGTAGACAATCGACCTTTTCTTTTCAATGTAACAGTAGCTTTTTTAGCTCTCACAGATGCTCCCTCAAAACAATTAAAGTGAACCCTAAGACTGATTTCAAACTCTATCAATACTCTTTCCAATACTGGCTTTCAAGATCAATGAAAAAGAGCAGAAGAGAAATGATTGCTTCTTTTTTTGAGTCCTTTCTGTTCTGAAAATCTCCCCCTTTTATAGCCTTAAATCTAAACCTGCAGCCCCCCATTCTAATTATTTTATTACTGTCCAGCCATCATATTCCCTCTGTTTTTTCCACTCAACATTGTTTAAGCATGGGTTTTATTTTAAAAAACTCTAAAGTTCAACAAATTAGTGGAATACCTTGCTGCCCTGCAGATTCCACTAACTTATTACATGTGCAATGCACATTTTAACATTAAACTAAAGCTGATTCTGGTTTCCACTACTTAGTGTTTAAACATGCTATATTTTGCACTAATAGACCCTCTTTTAATCCTTTTAAACACCAATTTCAGGGTGTATTTGGTATTTAATTACAATGCCAATTAGCTAATTTTTGAATCTCTATTAGGATCACAGCTATATCCAATTTCGACTCTAATTTAAAACAAAAACAATTCAAGCTTTAAATCAACAGTGGTTCAATGTTGGAATAAATCAGTATTTAGACACTACTGTCCTACTGTTCTAAATAAGACTTCATGACTAATCGACGATGTTCATTAAATCGATCACAACACGTGTAATCGATAACAAATAATCGACAAACAAGCTAATGATTTGTGATTTCGGGCAGAGCAGGGATCAAACAATGCAAATTAATTACTAGACGAAAACAAACTAAACACGTAGTTCAATCGCAGTAACTACAATTAACGAACAAACGAAAAAGATTGACCAAATAAGAGGTCTATTGTAGGTGGACAGAAAGTTAATCAATAAATCAAAAAAAGGATAGAAATAATAACACAAACTAAACTAACAAATATAAATAGAGATAGAAGAAAAATACCTCGAGAGTGAAAATCGAGGAAGAACCAGACTCTGTACCAAACCCGGACTTGAAATTTGAGGTTAAACAGATTTAATCGAGCATTCTCAAGTGAGAACACTTCAACTAAAGCCATTTAAACCTCAAAAGATCCTTGAAAATACTTAAAATCTTCTAGGGTTCTTGGGGCTCAGATTTGGGGTTCGAATGGTTTGGGCTTGATTTGAACTTAGCCAATGCCATTTTGGTTGCAAGGGGGCAGTGGGAAGGCTGTGTGTAAGTTTGGGGCTAAATGGAAGCGGCGCCGCCACTAGGAAGCGGTGGCGGCTACTAGGGTTCTTGGCAAGAAATTAAGATTCGAGGAGCCTTGGTTAGATTCGAAGGAATAGGCTAGGGGTGTACATAGGCCGGGTTGGTTCGGCTTTTTCCGTTACCAAACCAAACCAGAGGTGTCGGGTTTTTATATTTATAAACCAAACCAAACCAATAACACTCGGGTTTTTCAGCTTTCGATTTTCTCGGGTTTCTCGGATTTCTCGGGTTTTTCGGGTTTTTCGGGTTTTTGTAGTTCAGTGTCCAAGATTCTTCAACATTTTAATTCTCCAACAGGTTCAATAAATTTCAGTCTCATCATCTGACCGCATTTCACCTTCCTCCTCAAACTCATCTTCCACATGTTGACCGCCTAATCTTCCCATAAGTGGGCTGCAGTAGTACGATTCCATGAAGGTGCTTCTTTGACTAACTTCTTAGTCATATCAGTTTCTTTCAAATACTTTGCACTTTGCTAGTTGCTCCTTTTAATGTATCGGTTAAACTCTCTTGGATTGACAATATTCTATTGAGTGTCCAATGTTTGTGAAGAAACTCATTGAGATGATTGCGATGCTCATATTTAAACTAGTGACAATTCGAATATCGAGCCACATATGCAATGATATTCGAAAATTATATTCGAAAATTATATATATATATATATATATATATATAATATCGGGTTGGTTTAGGCGCGGGTTGGTTTTTTTTAGTTAATACCAAACCAAACCATTTATAGTCGGGTTTCTTTTTTAAATACCAAACCAAATCAAACCAAACCACTAATCGGGTTTTTTTTTCGGTTTGACTCGGTTTGTCGGTTTGGTGCGGTTTCCGGTTTGGTTTTGTTCACCCCTAGAATAGGCTTATGGATTTGGGTTCAGGGTGCCATGGAGGTGTCATGGTGTTAATTTGGTGGCTGTTGGCCTTCCGAAACAGCCCTGAGGTAATTTCCGGTAGGCGGAAGGCGGTGGATTAAGGCGGCGTTACAGGGGAATCTCTAAAGTTGGAGAGACAAGGGTGAAGGGGGAAATGGAAGGGGGAAAACGGGTTTGGGGGGGGGGGGTCTTTGGTACCTCAAAACTTCAAGAACCAATCTAGGTCGTTGGATCACGAGAATCCAATGGCCAGGATCGTTATGGTAATGGAAAACGGGGTTGTTTTGATTTAAGTGGGGGCAGGGTCGGTACTAAATGGAATGCGTCGGGTGAGACGATTGAGTTTGGGTTCAAGCGTGGCTTTTGGGCCTGGAGTTGGCTGGATTGGAGACGACCCAAATCTAGCCTGCTCCTTTTCTTCCCATTTTCTTTATCTCTTTAACTAAACTAAAATTCTAAAATCCCACAAATGCTAATTAATTCCTAGTCTATAGAATTGAGTCTTAAAATATGAAGGATACAATATATATTTTTGTATTTTAATTAATTTAAAAAAATAAAATGCACACACGCGGACACAAACAAATAAAACAAAAAATAACACGAAATTCGCAAAAATTGCAAACAAACACGAAACTATTTATTTAGGAGTGAATTTCTCGTGGGGCAAAAATCACGTGCTCACAGCTGCCCCTCTTTGCCTGGAAACACGAAGAGTTTTTGTTCAAAGATAAATGAGCGGATACGAACGAGTTTTGCCCATTCGAGTACTCCATGTGAAGCATTTTGAAAAGATCTTGACCGAGTCTTTGCTTCGGGAGGCCTCCTACATATCATGGGATAAACATGAATCAGGTCAATGTAGTTCGAGAAGTTTTGGTAGTTCGGACTACCGTGGACTAAGACTTTGCTGTTACTGTTACTGTTGCTGATGTTGCTGTTGTTGCTGCCGCTTACTGACCTCCTTATTACACCAGAAAAAATTGAAATTGAACTAACTGTGCTTATCAACTATGAGTTACAAGATTCCTATCTATGATTCTTTGGGACTTGATCTTGAGTCTTAGTTGATTTTTGCCGCAGACTTCGATCTGAATCTTGATGCTCTTAGGCTGTGAGTATTTATTCTTTCTGTATCTTTTTTAGTAGAAAAAGGATTGGCAGGGCTTGCGACTTCCATCAAATTTCGAGCGGTTCACCCTTTCATTCGCCTTGACGTTTAAGCTCATTTCTTTTCTTCTACTCTTCTATCATGCTGGAGGGAAACTTGTTCCATTGATCCTCTTGCGCCTTGCACTTTCTTGGGATCAACCTGCTTTGGGATATCTAAAATGAACAAACGAACAAAAATTTTCTGCAATTCCTCTGCCCAGTTTGCACTAGGAAAATTTTGTGAGTTAGTTATGACATATATTCAAACGATCGCATCAGGATGGTGCATCCTCGTGAATGGATCAAGGCGATGTTGGGACATGGTAGGGTTATCCCGAGATTCGACGGGTTATGCCATTAAGGTCATCGGGTTATGCCGAGACTTGGAAAAGAAAAAGGTCCTGGGGTTATGCCAGGGAGATCCGGGTTATGCCGGGATTTGACGGGTTATGTCGGATTCGACGGGTTATGCCGTCGGGGTCATCGGGTTATGCCGAGACTTTGAAAGAAAAAGGCGGCTCCCTAGGTTATGCTAGGGAGATTCAACAGGTTATGCCGTTGGGTCTGACGGGTTATGTCGCCGGGGTCATCGGGTTATGCCGAGACTTGAAAAGAAAAAGTCTCCTTGGGTTATGCTAGGGAGATTCAACGGGTTATGCCGTTGAGTCCGACGGGTTATGCCATCGGGGTCGTCGGGTTATGCCGAAACCTAAATAAATAATGGCAGCTCCTTGGGTTATGCCAAGGAGATTCAATGGGTTATGCCGTTGGGTCAGACGGGTTATGCCGTCTGGGTCGTCGGGTTATGTTGAGACCTGGAAAAAAAATGGCGGCTCCTTGGGTTATGCCAAGGAGATTCAACGGGTTATGCCGTTAGGTCCGACGGGTTATGCCGTCGGGGTCATCGGGTTATGCCGTCAGGGTCATCGGGTCATCGGGTTATGCCAAGGAGATTCGCATGGTTGCTGGGATTGCACCTGTTCTAAACGTTCAACAAAGAAAAATTTGTTAGTTTACAAAGGCGGTTGGTTTTGTGGCCTTGATTAACTTGATTGTTGGACCGTTGTTCATTTCTATCGAGGACCTTGCTGTTCGGAGATCTTTGAAAGGGGATTCTCCCGAACTTGACAGGACTCGAACTCTCGGGCCTTCATGATGATTTGCCTGTGCAGGCGCTGGATTTTTGCCTCATTCTACATTCAGGACCTTTGCCTTCGGTCCTCTCTCCTTTTTCGAAGGCTCTTCCTTTAGGGAATGTCAACAAGCACTGGTCAGTCAGGATTGGACTAATACACTGGCTGAGGTGGGGTATTTTCCTCGGCTTCTGTCAGGCGGAGCCCTGTTGAACTAATTCTCCCATCTTTCCCTTTGTAACAAATTTCGGAGTTTTGTGGCTAAAATGAAGGAGTTCCAAGGAAAGAAAACCAATATGGAGTGGAAAAGATGAATTTAAAAGAAAAAGTAGAAATGTTCCTTTTAGGGATAAAGAAAACTTATCTGGGGTGCATGCTGACTTCAAATGGACATGACATGCTTCTTGGACTGGACACCCGACCTGTAGCACTTCCGGATTCTTATAAATCCATTGATCCGTACTTCCGTACCAGGAAACCTTGCCAGCACTTCTAGTGATGAGATACCTCTTTTTCGGCCAATAGCGCCCTTTACGGGTTTTCGCTAACTGACCTCTATCATTTCTCTTCTCAGTGTCCCCCGATAGCTCTCTTTGCGAGTTTTCACTAAACGGACTCTCTCATTTTGTTTTCTCTGCTTTCTTCGTCTCATGGTGCCCGAAGGTTTTCACCAACAAGACTCTCTCAGTTATCTCTTTCTATTTTGAGTGTTCGCTTTCCCTTGATAATGTCTCTTAGCGTCCATTCTTTGGCAATTGATTCGAAGGACTTGTGCTTGGTTTTTTGGGAAAAAGGAATTGTGGATGGGATTACAACCTTAGAATCATTTGGTGAGCTCAATGGCTGAACCATTATAACATCTGCCCCATTTTCAATTTCGGGGGATGATTGGATTTTTGGTTTGGTATGACTAAACCTCAGGGAGAGGCTGCCTACGTATCTTTTCGAAATCAAGTCAGAACATAGTTCAGGATATCATTTGATTTTTTTTTGAATGGTTGATTGGTGGTTCTGGATTCCAAAGAGGGTAGCCAAAGAAAGGTAACCGGCTCAAAATGGTTTGCAAAAGGGTGGATAGTGTTTGGGTAGCTGGAATAAAAGCTTTCATCATCTTAAACTGCGGCGAGACATCACCGGAGTAAGCTCAGACATAGTACCTCTTGACTGCGTCTGCGTTCACTGCGGTTTCGGGATCATTTCCTTCGACATCGCCCAGATACAATGCTCCTCTCAGTAGTATTTTCCTGATAATGTACGGACCCTTCCAATTAGGAGAGAATTTTCCTTTCGCTTCCTAGTGGTGGGGAAGGATGCGTTTTAACACCAACTGTCCAACTTCAAAATTTTTGGGTCGCACTTTCTTGTTGTAAGCACGAGCCATTATTTGTTGGTATAACTGCCCGTGACAGACCGCAGCCATTCGCTTTTCATCAATTAAGGTTAACTGTTCCAATCGAGTCTTAACCCATTCGCTATTTTCAATCTCTACTTCAACAATTTTCCGGAGTGAAGCAATTTCTACCTCTGCCGGTATCACAGCCTCAGTTCCATAAACTAGCAGGTATGGGGTTGCTCCTACCGATGTGCGCACTGTAGTACGATATCCCAGTAAGGGAAAAGGTAATTGTTCATGCCACTGTCTAGAACTCTGGATTGTCTTCCTCAATATCTTTTTGATGTTTTTGTTTGCTGCTTTAACGGCGCCATTGGCTTTGGGCCGATAAGGAGTGGAGTTCCTATGCGTTATTTTTAATTGTTCGCATATTTCTTCCATCAAACGACTATTCAGGTTCGCATCATTGTCTGTGATGATAGTTGCAAGTATACCAAAACGACAAATAAGATTTGAATATACAAAATCCACCACGGCTTTCTTGGTGACTGATTTGAGAGTGATGGCCTCGACCCATTTTGTGAAATAATCGATGGCAACCAAGATGAATCTGTGGCCATTAGATGCCTTTGGTTCGATCGGTCCAATTATGTCCATTCCCCAAGCGACGAAAGGCCAAGGTGCCAACATAGGATGTAGTTTTGTCGGAGATACATGAATCAGATCTCCGTGCACTTTGCACTGATGGCGTTTCCGAACGAAACTGAAGCAATCCTTTTCCATAGTTATCCAATAATAACCAGCTCGTAAGATTTTCTTGGCCAAAACATACCCATTCATATGAGGTCCGCACACTCCTGCGAGTACTTCTTGCATGATCCTCCCGGCTTCCTCGGCGTCCACACATCGCAACAGATTGAGATCCGGGGTTCTTTTGTACAAAACTTTGCCACTCAGTAAGAAACCACTTGTGTGTCGCCGGATGGTTCTCTTTTGATCTCCCAAAGCATGTTCAGGGTACTCTTGTATTTTCAGGAACCTCTTGATATCGTAGTACCATGGTCGGACATTTGGCCCTGCCTCGATTACATTGCAATAACCGTGTCTTTCCTTGATTTGGATTTCCAAAGGATTGACGTGGGCATTGCCTGGATAAGGTAGCATTGAAGCTAGAGTGGCAAGTGCGTCAGCCAGTTCGTTGTGACATCGTGGGATGTACCTGAACTCTATCGATGCGAATCACTTGCCAAGATCATCCACATGTTGTTGGTAAGGGAGGAATTTGACGTCTCGGGTCTCCCATTCACCTTGGACTTGTTTGATAATCATATGTGAATATCCCACGATTAATAAATCTTCAACATTCTGATCAATCGCCATATTCATGCCCATGATGCAGGCCTCATATTAAGCTGTATTATTTGTGCAAAAGAAATGGAGCCTGGCCGTAGCTGGGTAGTGCTGACCGGCGGGAGAGATCAAAATTACCCCAATCCCTACACCTTTAGCGTTCAGTGCTCCGTCGAAGAATATTTTCCAAGCATAGGTGTTCTCAGGGACTGTTTCTATTGTGTCTACCTCCTTATCTGGAAAGTAGGTATTCAGTGGTTGATACTCTTCATCAATCGGGTTTTCGGCCAAGTGATCTGCCGACGCCTGGGCTTTCATCGCAGTGCGGGTGACATAGACTATGTCGAACTCAGTAAGAAGGATCTGCCATTTTGCCAACCTTCCGGTGGGCATCAGTTTCTGGAATATGTACTTCAAAGGATCCAGTCTGGTAATGAGGTGAGTGGTATGAGCTTGGAGGTAGTGTCTCAATTTCTGAGCGACCCATGTCAGAGCACAGCACGTTCTTTCCAGCAAAGTGTACTGGACTTCATAACTAGTGAACTTCTTGCTCAAATAGTAGATTGCATGCTCTTTCTTCCCCGTTACATCATGCTACCCGAGGACACAACCAAAAGAGTTTTCCAAGACTGTCAAATACAAAAACAAAGGTCTCCCTTGTTCCGGCATGACTAAGACTGGAGGATTCGACAAATATTCTTTGATTTTGTCAAAAACCTCTTGACACTCGGCTGTCCACTTGATTGCGTCATCTTTCCTCAGCAACTTGAATATAGGATCACAAGTAGAAGTCAATTGGGCGATGAACCTGCTGATGTAGTTTAGCCGGCCCAAGAGACTTATTACGTCTTTCTTCGTTCTTGGAGGAGGTAAGTCTCGGATGGCTTTTATCATTGTTGGGTCCAACTCAATACCTCTCCTACTGACTATTAAACCCATGAGTTTACCTGATGGGACTCCGAAGGCGCATTTGGCCGGATTCAGCTTCAAATCGTACTTTCGCAACCTTTCGAAGAATTTCCTCAAGTCTCGGACGTGATCACCCTGAGTTCTGGACTTGACGATCACATCGTCCATGTATACCTCTATCTCTTGATGCATCATGTCATGGAAGATGGTAGTCATGGCTGTCATGTGTCGCTCCAGCATTTTTCAAACCGAATGGCATGACTCGGTAGCAGTAAGTGCCCCAAGGTGTTGTGAAAGCAGTCTTCTCAGCGTCCTCTTCATCCACCAACACTTGATGATATCCCGCATAACAATCCACAAATGATTGTATCTCATGCTTTGCGCAGTTGTCAACGAGGATGTGCATATTTCGTAAAAGGAAGTTATCTTTGGGACTTGCCTTATTCAAATCCCGGTAGTCCACGCATACTCGAGTTTTCCCATCCTTCTTTGGCACAGGAACGACATTAGCCAACCATGTGGTACCACTCGAATTACCCCTATTTTTAATTGCTTGGTGATTTCTTCTTTGATCTTATCACTGATGTCAGTCTTGAATTTCCTCTGCTTTTGTTGCACTGGGAGACACTCAGGGTAGATTGGTAATTTGTGCACCACTAGGTCGACCCCTAATCTTGGCATGTCATCGTAAGATCAAGTAAACATATCTTTAAACTCAAACAAAAGCTGAATTATTGTATCTCGAGTTTTCTCATATGTGTGGATGCTTATCTTGGTCTCTCGGATCTCTTCGGGGGTTCCCAAGTTAACCGGCTCGGTGTCATTCAAATTTGACTTAGGTTTATTCTCAAAGTGTTCCATCTCTCGATTTATTTCCCTAAAAGCCTCCTTTCATCGTATTCCAGTTCTTGGTTCATTATTTCCAAATTAGGCGGAGTGTTCAGATCTTTATTTAAAGCCGCATTATTATGACTGAAAAGAGATAATAAAAAGAGAAGATAACAGGAATTAGAGAAAATGCAAAAATAACGATGAAATATTGATTTCATTTCTTGGAATTTGGGAAGATAAAAGGGTTACATTTGGGAAATTTAAGGCAAGAAAACAAAGAAAAACATCCGAGTTACACCCTAAAATAACTTGTGATGCAGAAAAATGACAGGACAAGTCTACCTGAACTCCCGCCTGACTGGGAATGGCGTAGCATTCCAATTATGCAATTTAGCCTCTGGTCCCACATACAGCACCGCAGCAGTGCTAGTACCTTCTCCCAACTAAACCATATTGACATTGTAAAGCATTTGCCTCATAGCTCCACAAATATCTTCAATTTCCTCTGCCTTGAACACATCATCGTCTTCTCCGAAATAATTGTGTCGGGCAAAGGTTTTGTATAGATGTGGCAATGGTTGCGGCAGAACCCAACGTTCTTTCTTTCTTTCCCCGGCCCATGTTTCGTCTTCTGAGGTAGGGCGGAATCCTATCCCGAAGAGTTTCTTAGTGGAGGGCAGAGTGATGGGTTCTGTTATTCCCTGCAGTGACTTCCCGAGCCCCTTTCTTGGTTTGAAACCTCGTCTAATCATTTCTTTGGCCACCATGATCGACGCATTAGAAAGGAAAGGTTGGGGACAAGGGTCTCCTTCCTCATGTTGATCGGCAACCACCACTTCAAAGGCTTGGTAGACTATGTGTTTGCTTCCCTCTCTTGCTTCGAGGCATGGGATTGATGGGTCTTGGTAGATTGATTGTTCATCCTCTCCGTGGACCACGATCTCTTGGCCCTTATGCTCATACTTTAATAACTGGTGTAAGGTGGAGGGTATAACTCCGGCTGCGTGAATCCATGGCCTTCCTAGAAGAAAACTGTAAGATGTGTCCATGTCCAAAACTTGGAAAGTTACTTCGAAGTCTACCGGGCCAATAGTCAGGGTCAAATTGATCTCTCTGATCGTGTCCCTTTTTACACCGTCGAAGGCTCGCACACATACATTGTTGGGCCGAATTCTTTCAGCTCCAATTCCTATGTGGTGTAGAGTGGAAAGTGGGCATATGTCTACCCCCGAACCTCCGTCCACCATGACTCTTTTCATATAGTAACCTTCGCACTTGACGGTCAGGTGTAGGGCTTTATTGTGCGCTGCTCCTTTTGGTGGTAGGTCGCTCTTGCTGAACGAGATCTAGTTGATTGCAAAGAATCGTTCGGCTATTCTTTCTAGCTACTCTATAAAAGTGTCAGCCGGCACGTGTGCTTCATTCAAAATACTCAGCATGATCTTTTGATGTTCGGGTGAGCTCAAGAGCAAAGACAACATGGACACTTGATCCGGGTGCTTGCGCAAATGGTCAACCACCTCGAAGTCTGGCATTTTCATCCTTTGGAAAAAGACTTCTGCTTCTCAGCGATCACGGGTTTCTTGATTGGGAAGCGCTTTCGTGTAACATTGTTTACTTCCTGTATGTCCCAATACTTCTCAATAGAAGCAGCTACCGATGGTTCTCCTTTAACCTCTTTGCCTTTGTAGGTGATCAATTTTTGTTAATAATTCCAAGGCACTGTGGATGGGTCCATCATTGGTTTCTGCGGAGCACGTCCGATGACTAACGGTTCATTCAGACAAGGTGGTTTAGTTGCTCCTCGGACCATATAGGTCCCTTTTGGTACGTACATTGGCATTTCCTTTTTCAGCTTGAGCCCTTTTGGTTTCTCTGGACGACCTCGGGGGACATAGAGAATCTCACTTTTTGGGAGCACCCAGGTCTCCGTTTCTTCTCAAACTCATCCTTGGGAGTCTCAATCTTCTTTCCTTCTTTCTCTCTACTCGGGGGTGTCGTAACCTTACTCTCTGTATTGGCAATGGCGATTATGGTTTTCAAAGCAGGATCAAACTCTTTGTCCTCGCAGATCATTCCAATCAATGGCCTATTGTTGTGAACAGGCAAAGGATTGTTAGTCACATTTTGGACCTCCTCATCCCTTACCACTATCTTCCTTTGCTCTATTAGATCTTCGACTGCTCTTTTCAACGTCCAACAGTTGTTGGTGTCGTGCCCTTCCGCCCCTGAATGATAGGCGCATCTGATGCCTCGTTGATATGTTGGTGACTCTGGGTTTTGCCTGTTTGGGGGTACTGGTTGTAGGAGACCCATTTGAATAAGCTTCAGAGTATGGTTCCCCGATGGAGGTGAAGGTTTTTCTCCTAGGAGGTTCCCGGGGATGGAAGTTATTTTGAGGAGGTTGAGGATTGTAGTGGTTTTGGTAAGGAGTTTCTATTGGCATGTTGCTGCGGTCGTGCAAAAGGTTGAGCATTCATGACCGCATAGGACATTTCCTGAGGAGGGTAATAATGATGCGAGGGTCTTTCCGGGAAAGGAGACCTCGGGGTCTAGTATTGCCCTGAACTTGACGTTGCCATGGATGTTTCTTCTTTCTTTTTCCCCTAGCTATTCCTCTGATCCACCTTGAATGGATTGGGAGGTAGCTCTGATAGCGGTTGGCTCAAAATTCGACCTGTTTTCAACCCATTTTCGACCATTTCGCCAATCTTGATGGCTTCAGCAAATGGTTTACCCATCGCGGACAGCATATTTTGGAAGTAGTCGGCTTCCTAAGCTTAAAGGAAAACCGTGACCATTTTGACCTCGTCCATTGGAGGTTTTACCCTGGATGCCTGTTCGCACCATTTAACTGCATATTCTCGGAAGCTTTCCGAGGGTTTCTTTTTCAAGTTTGACAAAGAATTCCTATCTGGTGCGATGTTGATATTATACTGAAACAGCCTTACAAAATCTCTGGCAAGATTGTCCCAAATGTGCTATCGAGATATGTCCTGATCCATATACCACTATGAGGCTATGCCTATCAAGCTTTCTCTAAAGTATGCCATTAACAATTCTTCCTTACCGCCAGCCCCACGCAATTGGTTGCAGTACTTTTTGAGATAAGCGATGAGATAGCCATGTCCGTCGTATTTCTCAAACTTCGGTGTTTTGAATCCTACGGGCAAGTGCACGTGAGGGAACATGCATAGATCAGTATAGGAGACACTCTTTTGCCCGCTTAAGCCTTGCAAATTTTTCAAGTTTTGCTCAAGGCTCCTCATTTTTCTTGACATTTCATCTTGTTCAAGAGCTTTGGGATTTTGGTTTTGCCCGGCCGTAATCTCACAAATGGGTTGTTGATAGTGAGTATTGGTGGCAAACCGAGTTGGTTCCAGTGAGAGGGATGGTGCTTGGAATGTGAATAAGGATGAATCAAAATTTGTGACGACCCAAAGGGTCATCACTTGTTTTATTAATCATTTCGAGCTTCTGAGGCCTTGAAAAACCTCATTCTATGTTGCCTCGATTTACGTGCATGATCCGGGCATGTAGCCGGAAAGATTTTGTGATAGAAAATATGAATTCTAAGAGAAATTTGGAGAAAAATAATATTAATATTGATATGGTTGGCTTCGGTCAACATTTTTGGTAAACGGACCCGGACCCGAGATTGGATGGTCCCGAAAGGTCCGTAGGAAAATATAGGACTTGGACATGCGTCCGGAGTCGAATTCTGAGGCCTAGAGCCCAAGTTATGAATTTTTCAGTGAAATTGTTTTTGATGTAATTGTTAAAGGAAAATGAATTAATTGACCTTGGTATCGGGCTCGTATTTTGGTTCCGACGCCCGGTACAAGTCTTAAATATTATATATGTGCTTTATGCAAAGTTTGGTGACATTCGGATGTCGTTTGACATGTTTTGGACCTTGAGTTCCAAGTTTGAAAGTTTTGAAAACCAAAAGTATGAAAATCATGAACTTGAGGCTTGTTTTGATGAAAACGATGTGATATTGGCGATGTGATCGCACGAAATGAGTTTTTGATGTTGTGTACATGTTTGGTTTGGAGCCCGGGGGCTCGGGTAATGATTTGATGGACCGTTGGATCAATTTCTAAATTTTTAACACTGCTGGTTTTTCACCCAGTTGTTGGCTTCGCAATTGCGAAGACTTTCTCGCAATTGCGAGATGTCCCTAGGCTGGCTTTGGTTCGCAATTGCGAACCAATCTTCGCAAATGCGAAGATGGCAGGGAGTGAAAGGGTTCACAAATGCGAACAATACCTCGCAAATGCGAGGCCTTCAGTAAACGGCCTAGCTTCACAAATGCGACAAAAATGTCGCAAATGCGAAGGCCCTTGATCCAGCCTTGTTCGCAAATGCGAACAAATGTTCGCAAATGCGAACTCCCCAGAATTTGCCTTGGCTTCGCAAATGCGAACAAAAGTTCGCAAATGCGAACTTTCCATCCTTAGCTTATTTTTCAAACTCCAGAAATTGGTCGGGGTTCGCAATTGCGAACCCATGTTCGCAAATGCGAACACAAAGACCTGTAAATCACGATTTCCAGCTTCATTTTTCACATTTCACAACCCAAAAACACCCATTGGCGATTTTTCACGAACTCCCTCTTCTTCAAAGCAATTGTAAGTCACCTTTTACTTAATTCCTTCAATTCCTAACAACATTAAACATGTTTTTCAATAGAAATCAAAGGTTTTCATGGTACAATTTCTTGTTTTTGGTAGAATATAGGATTTTTCATGAATTGGGTAATTGGACCTCGAATTGAGGTCCGATTTTGAAACAAATCATATACTTGAACTCGTGGGGGGATGGGTAACCGGATTTTGGCCGAACCCCGAGTTCCGACCATGTGGGCCTGGGGTCGAAATTCACTATTCCGGGCAGAATGTTGTAAAAGTTGAAATTGGCCTTATGAATTAGTTTGTTGAGTAGTATTGATGATATTAAATCAATTGTGTATAGATACGATTGGATTGGAGCCAAATTTGAAAGGAAAAGGCATTGCCACGGATTGAATTATTCGTAAACATTCGAGGTAAGTGTTTGTTCTATCCTAGCTTGAGGGAATAGGAATTGACTTTATGTGTAAATTGTGATATGTGGAGTCCGACGTATAGGCATGGTGACGAGTATCTATACGTTGGGGGTCGAGCACGACTGTGAGTCTTAAAAATGGATTAAATTCTTATTAATCCTAAGTGATTATGTGAAGGGAGATTATTATTAGTTTTATACCGGTAAAGTACATATAAATTGTTGATTAAGAGTTATTGGCATTACACCGGTAACGGGGATGTATCGTTGATTTATTGTCATTTATTAGTTTTTACACCGGTAATATCAATATTGTTGAAGTAAAGATTATTGGTTTAATACAGGTAATACTTTTATATATTCACTGTTGATCAGAGATTATTGGCTTATTGCCGGTAATATATATATTAAAGAATTGGGATCGTGTGGCGCGCTGACAACTTATACATTAAAGAATTGGGATCGTGTGGCACGCCGACCACTTTTATGATAAGAAATGGGATCGTGTGGCACGCCGATTACATTTGGGAGCGGGTGGTACGCCTACCACAAGATATGAATATCCTATTATTATATTTGGGAGCGGGTGGTACGCCTACCACAAGATATGAAATGAAAAATGAATTGAGAGATGAAAGTAAGATTTGTTCCGTTGACTAGATTACTCTAGATAGTATGAGTTATTGACTGTTATTTCAGAGCAGGGTCTTTCCTTATAAATGTTCGTTAATGTTTTCTGCTGTTGTATATGTATATATGTTCAACTGTATAGGTTTATGTGGGTGACTGGCCGTAGTCTCGTCACTACTTCGCCGGGATAGGCCAGGCACTTACCAGCACATGGGGTCGGTTGTGCCGATACTACACTTTGCGCTCTTTTTGCGCAGATACAGGTTACGGACAGCAGCAGCAGTAGTAGCACGATTGTGGATATTCCGACTACTG
Source organism: Nicotiana noctiflora (assembly GCA_032618575.1). NCBI lineage: Eukaryota > Viridiplantae > Streptophyta > Magnoliopsida > Solanales > Solanaceae > Nicotiana > Nicotiana noctiflora. The sequence continues at coordinate 86,566 of JASVEL010002674.1, read as the reverse complement.
AGACTTCGAGGTAGCCTTGCAGGCGACCGCAGGACCCGTTGTCTCCTCTAACTATGTATTTCATTCTGTTATCTCATGTATTCGAGATATACAGCTTAATTTCTTTCAGACGATTATGTGTATTATTCTTAGAAGTTCGCGAGTATTGTGACACCAGTCTTGGGTAGTGTATCATGCTTGAGTTTTCTATATCATATTTGATAAAATTGACTAAGTCTTCCGCTAAGTTTAATTATTCCACTGTAATTATATGATTTTATTCAAAGTCTTAAGAAGAGAGTGGTAACTAATGAAAAATGTAAGTAATAGTTGGCTTGCCTAGCTTCCACTAGTAGGCGCCATCATGACTCCCGATGGTGGGAAATCCGGGTCATGACAAGTTGGTATCAGAGCACTAGGTTGCACAGGTCTCACAACTCACGAACAACCTTAGTAGAGTTTGAGGGATCGGTACGGAGATGTCTGTATTTATCCCCCAGAGGCTACATAGTTAGGAAAATATTCCCTTCATTCTTTCCTATCGTGCGAGTTTGTTCTTCAAATGTTAAGTTGAATTCTACTCTTGTCTTCCCACGGACGGCGAAGGCATGTACTGCTTCTTCAGCCGACAATGGCACAGGCTGGTGATAGATCAAAAATGTCTTCAGAAGTTTTACGGAGTTTCGGATAAGTTTCACCAAACTCTTCGCTATCTCCTTCAGTGGTGCATCTTTTGAGAACCCAAGGTAATTTATTGACCATTGCTATGAGACATTACAGAACGCGGGAATAGTTGAAAGCGAGAGGGTTGATTTTACTGTTTTCGGTTAGCGAGTGAAGTAGTGGAAACATAATGTATTTACTAACTGGTTGTGGTTTTAATGGACCTTGACGTCTGGTTGATTAATTTGAAGCTGTGAAGGATAATTATTGTGGACTATCAGATGTTGTGACTTTGACTTATAGCCAAAAGGGGGGGAAAACCACTATTAGTGAATGAACCGAATGGCCATGTTTTATGTCATTTTTGGCTTGGAATGTATACATATGGTATGGAAAGGTCCCACAAATAAATTATGCATGTTTGAGGCTTAGTACTCTGCAGGGGGTAAGAATCGGCCCAAAGAATAATAAAGAGTATATGAGCAAATGGGGTAGTTCAACAGTGTCCGAATATGTCGTCATGTCCAATAAGTTAGCTGAGCCTCAAAGGAATTTTTGTGAAAGTGGCAGATTGGAGAAATATAATTTATGAAGGCACTCAAGCTACGTGCCCCATTGCAGTCAATACTCAACTCACATGACCAGCTAGAGTTAGGGGTCAGGATGTTAGAGGCGGAGGTGAGACTCCTAGAGGTGGAGATCTAATTGTTGACATAATTTCTATGGTGTGACTGAAGTCACTACACCAGATGATGGTATCACATGTACAATTCCGATTTGTTATAAAAAGAACATTTTTCCTCAATTTGATTTGATCTTTGAAGAATTGAGGCAAGTTCTCTTAATATGCTCCGCTCATAAGTGAGCTTCGTAATCATCAAATCTACTTATGTGAATACTCACGTTGTGCTATTAAATGGAGATAAGTATCTCTATTATTATGTATTGGTCACTAGGAATATTGATGAGGTCAAAAGTGACTTTATATTAATTATTACAATGGGAATGAATTCCTTGAAATAACTATTTTCAATGGTTAAATTGTATACCATGTCGGTATGAGGGTTCTTTTATGTCGTGATACTCTTTGACGGACAATAGTCGAAAAGAAGAAAGAAAGGAAATGAAAAACATCAGTGGCATAATGTGCAAATGCTTGTGATTTAGAGTGGAGGATGAGATCCTCAAAATTTTGTATAACATCAAAATATTTGTTTTAAAAATCGAGCTGCAAGCTGCGGTGAATATTATATGAGGACAAGGTCCTGGTGGTGAAAAGTTTGTGTTTAAAATTTTCCCTTTCTGGAAATAAAAATCTAGCACAATATCCTAAAATTGAGCCATGCCTGTTAGAATTATTTGACAATCCTTGCATAGTTTCTATTCATATCTAACCATTTCTATTTTGTAACCATGGAGTTATAGACTTTGAGAGGAGCACCATCTAAGAATAAATATGACTCATTAATTCGGGAAAGTAATCCTGAGGTTTTCATACCTCATTGTGAGTAAAGTGGGAGTTTTGGAATAAGATATTTGATAACAGGGTTAATTGACAATGTTGTAACTTAGGAACAACTCTTATGGCCAGAGTCATGAATATGTGCATACGTATGAGGTGTTCGTGCCTTATGTAGACTTATCATTGTAGTCTTCATTGTTGCCATATTGACATACTCCCACAGTCAGAAGGAGCATGCGCAATATCTCAGAGTGGCTTTGAAAAAATCTGAAGAATAAGCAACTATATGCAAAATTTTCGAAGTGTGAATTTTGGCTAAGTTCAGTTGTATTCCTGGGTCATATTGTGACGGCAGCAGGTATTCAGGTTGATCTGAAGAAGATTAAGGCAGTCAAGAACTGGCCTAGACCGATATCAGCCACAGAGATTCGGAGTTTCTTGGGATTAACGGGTTATTATCGCTGATTCGTAGAGGGGTCTTCATCTATTGCAACCCCACTGACCAAATTGACACAGAAAGGTGTTCAATTTGAATGGTCAGATGAATGTGAGGCGAGCTTTCAAAAGCTCAAAACAGCCTTGACCACAGCATCGGTATTGGTTTTACCCACAGGTACGGGACCTTATACTGTTTATTGTGATGCTTCCCGTATTGGGCTTGGTGCAGTGTTAATGCAGGATGGCAAGGTTATTGCCTATGCTGCGAGGCAGTTGAAGATTCATGAAAAGAACTATATAGTGCATGATCTAGAATTGGCGGCGATTATTCACGCATTGAAGATCCGGAGGCATTATTTGTATGGTGTAGCATGTGAAGTATACACCGATCATAAGAGTCTTCAGTATTTGTTTAAGCAGAAAGAGTTGAATTTGAGGCAGAGAAGGTGGCTAGAATTGCTAAAAGATTATGATGTCACCATTTTATATCATCCGGGAAAAGCAAACGTGGTGGCCGATGCTTTGAGTAGGAAGTCAGCCAGTATGGGCAGTCTTGCTTATATTCCAGTCGATCAGAGGCCACTTGCTTTGGGTGTTTAGTCCTTGGCCAACCGATTTGTGAGGTTGGATATTTCTGAGCCTAGTCGAGTACTAGCTTGCACGATCGCTCGCTCTTCATTATTGGAGCGTATCCGCGATTAACAATATAATGATTCTTATTTATGTAACCTTAGAGACACGGTTCAGCGATGAGGTGCTAAACAAGTCACCTTAGATGCTGATGGGATCCTAAGGATGCAAGGGCACATTTGGGTGCCAAATGTTGATGGGCTTAGAGAATTGATTCTAGAAGAAGCTCACAGTTCGCGGTATTCTATTCATCCAGGCGCAGCGAAAATGTATCGAGATTTGCGTCAACATTATTGGTGGCGCAGAATGAAAAAAAAAAGGATATTGTGGCATATGTGGCACGGTGCCTTAATTGACAGCAGGTTAAGCATGAACATCAGAGACCTGGCGGTTTATCAGAGAATTGAACTTCCTGAATGGAAGTGGGAGCGAATCACGATGGATTTCGTTTCGGGACTTCCGAAGACTCGGAAGAAGTTTGATGTTGTTTGGGTTATTGTTGATTGGCTGACCAAGTCAGCTCGTTTTGTTCCTATTGCCACAACCTATTCATCCGAGAGGTTAGCTGGGATTTATATCAGGGAGATCGTTCGCCTTCATGGTGTGCCTATCTCTATTATTTCAGGATCGAGGTGCACAGTTTACCTCACATTTCTAGAAGGCGGTTCAACGAGAGTTGGGCATGCAAGTTCAGATAAGTACAACCATTCATCCCCAGACGGATGGTTAGTCCAAGAGGACTATTCAGATACTAGAAGATATGCTTCGGGCGTGTGTTAATGATTTTGGAGGTTCATGGGATCAATTCCTGCCTTTGGCAGAGTTTGCTTATAATAATAGTTATCAATCGAGCATCCAGATGGCTCCTTATGAAGCCTTGTATGGTAGGCGGCGTCGTTCTCCGGTTGGATGGTTTGAACCGGGAGAAACTCGGTTATTGGGTATAGATTTATTTCAGGAGGCCTTAGATAAGGTCAAGATTATTCAAGATAGGCTTCGCACAGCTCAGTCTAGACAAAAGAGCTATGCAGATCGCAAGGTTCGAGATATAGCTTTCATGATTGGGGAGCGAGAAGGGCAAACTTAGCCCTAGGTTTATTTGCCCATTCGAGATTCTTGATCGTGTGGGAGAGGTAGCATATAAACTTGCCTTGCCACCTAGCTTATCAGTTGTGCATCCAGTGTTTCATGTGTCCATCCTTCGAAAATATCACGGCGATCCATCGCACGTGTTAGATGTTAGCACTGTCCAATTGGACAAAGATCTGTCCTATGAGGAGGAGCCGGTAGCTATTCTAGATCGGCAGGTTCGATAGTTGAGGTCGAAGAGTTTTCCTTCTGTGCGAGTTCAGTGGAGGGGTCAGCCTCCTGAAGGCATCGACCTGGGAGTCCGAGTCTAACATGTGGAGCCGATATCCTCATCTATTCCATGACTCAGGTACTTCTTTCTTTTGTCCGTTCGAGGACGAATGGTTGTTTTAGAGGTGGAGAATGTGACGACCCAAAGGGTCATCACCTGCTTTCCTCATTTATTCTACACTTTCGAGGCCTTGAAAACCTCATTCTATGTTGCCTCGATTTACGTGCACGATTCGGGCATGTAGCCGGAAAGATTTTGTGATAGAAATATGAATTCTAAGAGAAATTTGGAGAAAAATAATATTAATATTGATATGGTTGGCTTCGGTCAACATTTTTGTAAACGGACCCGGACCCGAGATTGGATGGTCCCGAAAGGTCCGTAGGAAAATATAGGACTTGGACATGCGTCCGGAGTCGAATTCTGAGGCCTAGAGCCCAAGTTATGAATTTTTCTGTGAAATTGTTTTTGATGTAATTGTCAAAGGAAAATGAATTAATTGACCTTGGTATCGGGCTCGTATTTTGGTTCCGACGCCCGGTACAAGTCTTAAATATTATATATGTGCTTTCACTGCAAAGTTTGGTGACATTCGCATGTCGTTTGACATGTTTTGGACCTTGAGTTCCAAGTTTGAAAGTTTTGAAAACCAAAAGTATGAAAATATGAACTTGAGGCTTGATTTGATGAAAACGATGTGATATTGGCGATGTGATCGCACGAACAAGTTTGTAATGAGTTTTTGATGTTGTGTACATGTTTGGTTTGGAGCCCGAGGGGCTCGGGTAAAGATTTGATGGACCGTTGGATCAATTTCTGAATTTTTAACACTGCTGGTTTTTCACCCAACTGTTGGCTTCACAATTGCGAAGACTTTCTCGCAATTGCGAGATGTCCCTAGGCTGGCCTTGGTTCGCAATTGCGAACCAATCTTCGCAAATGCGAAGATGGCAGAGGAGTGAAAGGGTTCGCAAATGCGAACAATACCTCGCAAATGCGAGGCCTTCAGTAAAAGGCCTAGCTTCGCAAATGCGAAGGCCCTTGATCCAGCCTTGTTCGCAAATGCGAACAAATGTTCGCAAATGCGAACTCCCCAGAATTTGCCTTGGCTTCGCAAATGCGAACAAAAGTTCACAAATGCGAACTTTCCATCCTTAGCTTATTTTTCAAACTCCAGAAATTGGTCGGGGTTCGCAATTGCGAACCCATGTTCGCAAATGCGAACACATAGACCTGTAAATCACGATTTCCAGCTTCATTTTTCACATTTCACAACCCAAAAACAGCCATTGGCGATTTTTCACGAACTCCCTCTTCTTCAAAGCAATTGTAAGTCACTTTTTACTTAATTCCTTCAATTCCTAACAACATTAAACATGTTTTTCAATAGAAATCAAAGGTTTTCATGGTACAATTTCTTGTTTTTGGTAGAATATAGGGTTTTTCATGAATTGGGTAATTGGACCTCGAATTGAGGTCCGATTTTGAAACAAATCATATACTTGAACTCGTGGGGGATGGGTAACCGGATTTTGGTCCGAACCCCGAGTTCCGACCATGTGGGCCCGGGGTCGATATTCACTATTCCGGGCAGAATGTTGTAAAAGTTGAAATTGGCCTTATGAATTAGTTTGTTGAGTAGTATTGATGATATTAAATCAATTGTGTATAGATACAATTGGATTGGAGCCAAATTTGAAAGGAAAAGGCATTGCCACGGATTGAATTGTTCGTAAACATTCGAGGTAAGTGTTTGTTCTATCCTAGCTTGAGGGAATAGGAATTGACATTATGTGTAAATTGTGATATGTGGAGTCCGACGTATAGGCATGGTGACGAGTATCTATACGTTGGGGGTCGAGCATGACCGTGAGTCTTAAAAATGGATTAAATTCTTATTAATCCTAAGTGATTATGTGAAGGGAGATTATTATTGGTTTTATACCGGTAAAGTACATATAAATTGTTGATTAAGAGTTATTGGCATTACACCGGTAACGGGGATGTATCGTTGATTTATTGTCATTTATTAGTTTTTACACCGGTAATATCAATATTGTTGAAGTAAAGATTATTGGTTTAATACCGGTAATACTTTTATATATTCACTGTTGATCAGAGATTATTGGCTTATTGCCGGTAATATATATATTAAAGAATTGGGATCGTGTGGCGCGCCGACCACTTATACATTAAAGAATTGGGATCGTGTGGCACGCCGACCACTTTTATGATAAGAAATGGGATCGTGTGGCACGCCGACTACAAAGTGATTTGAATCTTGGCATTGGCCATAGTTGTCGGTAGCCTATTATTACATTTGGGAGCGGGTGGTACGCCTACCACAAGATATGAAAAGCCTATGATTACATTTGGGAGCAGGTGGTACGCCTACCACAAGATATGAATAGCCTATTATTACATTTGGGAGCGGGTGGTACGCCTACCACAAGATATGAAATGAAAAATGAATTGAGAGATGAAAGTAAGATTTGTTCCGTTGACCAGATTACTCTGGATAGTATGAGTTATTGACTGTTATTTCAGAGCAAGTTCTTTCCTTATAAATGTTCGTTAACGTTTTCTGTTGTTGTATATGTATATATATTTCAACTGTACATGTTTATGTGGGTGACTGGCCTTAGTCTCGTCACTACTTCGCCGGGATAGGCCAGGCACTTACCAGCACATGGGGTCGGTTGTGCTGATACTACACTCTGCGCTCTTGATATTTTTGGTGCTAAAATGGTTGAATCAATAGGTAGTGAAAAAGAAAAGATAAAGATAGGAAGAGACCAAGAAAATTTGCAAGTAGAAGCAAAGATTTTTTTTCAAATAAAGAACATATATTTGTAAGCACACGCCGACAGTTCGGCGGTGCTAGTGGTCGTTCGTCACTGGCAAGCATTTAATGTGTTGAGGAACCGAATCGACGGGATGTTTTGGTCACCTCGAACATCTATATATGGGGATGTTCAAGTCGTTTCTTATCATTTCACTCTAAGAAACGAGGGGACTATCTGTATACAGTGAAAATCAGGGCTACCCAATTTTGTTCTTCGATGGAGGAAGTGATACCACGCTGGAAGGCTAGGACGCCAAGCTCGATGTCGAAGCTCCTTTTCAATGTCGAGGTCAATATCATTTGTCGAGGTTGGAAGAAGGCATACTTCGAGATGATACCGTTATGATTCAGTAACGGAAAGAGCAAGATGTCCGCCACAACCAGAGGATCGCGGCGTAAGTTTCGGAATGGATTGGACTTTGGCGGTTAGATAACTGTCAAATATGATTTTCTACTGTAATTAGAAGTGTAACTTATTTAAGATTCCCCAATTAATATAAAGGGGGTTCTTATTCATTTGCAGATCCTTGTTCGCTGATATGAAAATATGTGTACATTATTCTCTTGCTTTTTCACTACTATTCTTTAGAACTTTTTTATCATTTATTCCCATAATCATACCTCGACACCGTCACAGGTTGAGGTCAAGACTTAGCCTACATACTGGTTTGATCTACTATACTCTTTAATTTGTCTATTTATCCCTTGTTTATCAATTGGTATTGCATTAAATCATATATCTTTAAAATCACAATGGGATAAACAGAAGCATAGGTAGAACAACTGATAGCGTCATTCTATCTCATGAGCTTGTGAAGGTACATACAAGGAAGAACACTTCTCCATGATCAAAACAGACTTGGCCAAAGCCTATGACTCTGTGGAGTGGATTTTCTTGGAACAGATAACGGTGGAGTTGGGATTCCCCAGAAGATTTTAGGATTGTGTCCTAGTATGGGTGGCAAACGGCCGAGGCAGGTCAGATATGAGAGGGGTTGAAAACGGGTAATTCAAAAAAAATGAATATATTATGACCTGACCCATATTTTAGATGGATAAAAAATGCTTTATCCGGTGATAATATGGATATCCATATTATTCATGTCTTCTTGAATATGAACAAATATGGGATAACTCCTAGTCTTTCAAACTTGAGGAACCCCCAATTTGAGGCTTTACAAATGTAAAAGTTAAACACATTAGTTATTCATTGGTTATTCATTTAGTTAATCATTTTCTAAGTGGATAATATGTTTCTTATACATATTCGACCCGTTTGTAAGACGTTCATTATCCAATTCATTTTTAATGAATAATATGGGTGGATAACTATTTTCTTTTAATCATTTTGCCACCTCTAGGTCGTAGTATGTGTAAAAATAATTATCTACTCTATCATGGTGAATGGGGAACCATCTACACCTTTCACAACAGCTAAGGAATGGAGACAAAGGGACCCCATTTCACCTTTTCTATTTGCACTAGTTATGGAGCACTTGAGTCATGTCTGAATGGCTTAAAAAAGGAGAGAAAATTTAAATTTTATCCCAAATATTCCAATTGGGTATCACACACCTCAGCTTTGCGGATGATTTACTCTTTGCAAGAGGTGATGTGCCTTTTGTCACACATCTCCAGCAATGCCTTGACCAATTCTATAAGGCTTCAGGTCTCCAAGCCAACCAGTCCAAGAGTGTTATTTACATTAGAGGCCTGACGCAAATAGTTAGGGAAGAGATACTGCAGAGGCTAGGATACTCCAGGGGTGAACCACCAGTCAAAATACTTTGGAGTTCCACTATCCACTAAGAAGATCTCCTTAGCTCAATGCCAACCTCTCTTTGAGAAAATGGTGGTAAGAATCTCATACTGGACTGCTGAAAAGCTCTTATATGCTGGCAAGATCCAGCTAGTTCAATCTGTATTGTTTGGCACTCATGCTTATTGGTCGCAACTGTTTTTGATCCCAAGTAAAGTGCTGAAAACAATAGAAACATACTGTAGGAGCTATGTTTTGTCCGAAGTTAATGTTATAACAACAAGATCACTAGTAGCTTGGGAGAAAATGTGTACTCCTAAAAGTAGAGAGGACTGAATTTAATCAATCATAAGGCTGCTGCTGCAAAGAATCTTTTGGACCTTGCCCACAAGATGGACAAATTATGGATCAAATGTATTCACTCGCATTTCATAAAAGGACAGCAAATATATTGAGGGATGCATGCTTGTGTACACTGACTGTGTACTGAGACAGTGGACTGAGTTTTAAGTCAACTGTGATATTTTGTAAAGACTCGTTTGGTAATTAATACTAACATCGTTTAATTACCCAAAAAAACAACCGTCATTTCACCAACTAAGAATGATATAGTAAACTACCTTTGCGGGTGGGTGGAGAACTAGAAGAGATTGAAATATAATTTAATTATATTATGAAAATTCTGTTAAGTTTAGTATTGAGGATCAAATATGTTACCTTTTACATACATCAACAATTATACCTGACGAATATATCCAAGACCAAAATAAAACAACCCCAAAATTGTACTTCTCCAAAATATAGTTGAGGTGATTTTGATCATTTTCTCCAAAATTGAACTTGTCAAGAATCTCCTCACACCGGTCAACTAATCCAAACAAGTAAACCCATTTGGTCATAGATTTTGCCAAAGCTATATTTGGATTTTTTGGCAAATACATATTTGTTCATAAATTTTATTTATATTTTGGCAAACCCCAAAACCAACTCAAGAGCTGGTTTTGACCCAAAATATTACTATTACATTTTCTAAAAATTGCCTCAAATTTTTGTATTTTATAAAAGAAGCCACCATTTGTTATTTTTTAACAATTCTATTTCGTCTTCTTGGTCATCTGATAGTAAATTATGCAGTTCATTATATAAACGATAATCTTGTCCCGAACTTATTTATGTTCGGGACTATGATTTGCGATTATATAATAAATGTTATTGATAAAGGTATTGTTGGGTATTTGTAATAGTTCTTAGAACTTATGATTGTAAGACATGTTTTATGTTTTTTTGTATACACCAAAGTGAAATATATTTTGAAAAGTAATGTATAAACACATTTGATCTTCAAACAAAAATTCACCTAAATCAATTTTTCAAAACAAATTTGAAAATCGACGGTAATAATGTCACTGGAAGTTGCAAGGGAACTCCCTTAAACAATGAAAGGCCAGAGCCCACACACTAATGGAATCCACTTGCGAATATCTTTATTGACTACGTCCAACTGGCATTCAGACTTGTGAAATTGTCATTGGATATTAAAACTAAGAATAAAAGAAAGACCATAATTCCAAACACGAGTCAACTCTTTTCCACATAACTACATTTTCTTTGTGTGTGTACAACAGGTGCAGTGAATTGAACGTATTCCTCTGAAAAATTCTTCACTCCCATTTACATTCTTGCTTACAAAAGAAAGAAAGATATGGCAGATGCAGTTGTGAATTTTCTGGCGGAGAACCTATTGCAGCTATTAACTGATAATGTAAAACTAATTGGAGGTGCAAAGGGAGAGTTGGAGAATCTGCTGAAAGAAGTTCAACAGCTAAAAGGGTTCTTAGACGATGCTGCAAAATTACCAAGCGACAGCGAGCAGTGGAAAGTGTTGGTGGAGGAGATTCATAAAACTGTACATAAAGCTGAGGATGCCATTGATAAGTTCCTGGTTCAAGCGAAGCTGCACCAAGAGAAAAGTAAAATGGGAAGATTCTTCAATGTGAGCCATCTCGCTACTGTCAGGAATCTTGCCGCTGAGATCAACGGCATCCTTGGGCAAGTAAAGGAACTTCGCAAAAACAATCAAGCTCTTCAGGCCCGCCCAGTTGTTGAACTACCTAAAAAAGGTTCCCAGGAGTTAAACCAGGTATGCCCGAAACCCAAAAGCTTTTCATTTCCTATTTCTATCACAACCGTAGTTGTTTGTTTCATTGAGGGCGGCTCAATAAAATTGATGGTCTAAAGCAAATTAGGGCTTTAAACTTAATTAATTAGACTGGGACAGGGGACTCACTTTCTAATATACATATATCAATTAAACAAGACAAAAAGAGATAGCAGTAAAAATGAGTTGAAATAGAAAAGTGAAATTGTTAGGAGAAAAGAACAAACGCACGTGAATGAGGAAAAATCAGAACCTAAAGGTGGAGGTAAATGTACTCGTTGATGATAGAAAAATTTACCATTCTTTACATACTCATCCGGTGTGGTCGTTTTTTTTCTAAAATAATTTTTTGGTATTTATGTGTTTATTTTATTTGATTGAGATAGGTTTGAAGGTTGATGAAAGTTGTTATCTGATCTGTTAATGGATAAGAGTGTTATAATTCCAAAACCATTTGAAATTATTGGACTGAAAAATAAGTACTTAAAAAGTTTCCTTTTTGAGTCATTAGTCCAGTGATCTGATGCTTTTCATGGTTTGAGTTAATGTGTAGCTACAGATTAATATTAAATGGGTGTTTAGCGTGATAATACAGTAATTATTATGTTTGGAATAAATACCATATATAACTTATTGTACCATGAGGTTTGGAATTGTAACACCTATCCTTTCCTTGCGAATATTATTCATTCTGTTTCTCATATGATCCATTTTTGTTATCTTGAAAAGGGTCCTTCTTTGGAGGATGATGAAGTTGTCGGCTTTGATGAGGAAGCAAACAAAGTGATCAAGCGACTTGTTGAAGGATCAGAGGATCTAGATATTATTCCAGTGGTGGGTATGCCGGGACTTGGAAAAACCACACTAGCAAGAAAAATCTACAATGATCCTCAACTTTCATATGAATTTTTCGGCGTCCATTGGGTTTACGTCGGCCAATCTTACAAAATAAAGGATGTTTTTCTTAATATTCTTAAATTCTTCACAAGACGCACCGAAGATTATCAACATGAGGATGAGAATGCATTAGCAAAGGTGATAGCCAGTTTTATCAAGAAAGGAGGTAGATGTCTCATTTGTTTAGATGATGTTTGGGAAATAAAAGTCATTGATTATGTAAAGAAAGTTTTCCCAGAAAACGAAAAGGGGCATCGAGTCATGATGACAACACGTGACAAAGTTCTGGCTACTTACGCCAATCCAGATCCTCACAATCTGAAATTTTTGACTTCAAAAGAAAGTTTTGAATTGTTGGTAAAGAGAGTTTTTGGCAAGAAAAGTTGTCCTAATGATTTAGTAGGACATGGAGAAAGCATTGCAGGAAAATGTGGTGGAGTACCACTTGCAGTAGTGGTTATTGCAGGAGCATTAAGAGGTCGTCCGAACACAAGTGATTGGATAAGAGTTGAGAAAAATGTGCCTCAGCATCTTTATGGGAATAACGAAGAGAGTTGCTTGAAATTTGTGGAGATGAGTTATGATCGTTTGCCCCAAGAAATGCAGATGTGCTTCCTGTATTGTGGTGTCTTTCCTCGAGGCTTTGATATCCCTTCTTGGAAAGTTGTTCGCTTGTGGATAGCGGAGGGGTTGATAAAGCCGCAGGAATCGTACACTCTGGAGGAGATAGCAGAGTTTTATTTGAACGATCTTATCAATAGAAATTTAGTGATATTGCAGCAAAAGAGGTCTGATGGTCAAATAAAAACTTGTCGTCTTCACGACATGTTGCATCAGTTCTGCAAAAAGGAAGCTAGTAGCAAATGGCTTTTTCAAGAAGTCAGTCTAACACCTGATCAAGCTATTCCTATTGAAGACCCAAATAAATCTCGTCGATTGTGCATTCAACCCTCTAATCTAAAAGGCTTTCTCTCCAAGAAACCTTCTGCGGAGCATGTTAGATCTTTCTATTGTTTTTCCTCAAAAGAAAAACAAATCAACGGGTTGACTCCTAACGACATTAAACTTATTCACAAAGCGTTTCCGCTTGTTAGGGTTTTGGACGTTGAACCCCTCAAATTTCTCTTCTCAAAGGATTTTAACCAGTTATTTCATTTGAGATATATTGCTATCTCAGGTGACTTCAATGCCATTCCTTTGACCATTGGTAAATTTTGGAATTTACAAACTCTTATTCTTAATACAAGTACCTCAGAGTCCACCCTTGATGTAAAAGCAGACATATGGAACATGTTACAGTTGAGGCATCTTCACACCAACATACCTGCCAAATTGCAACCCCCTGCTGCCACGTCGTCAGGTAAAGCTTCTTCTCTACAAACTCTTAGTATGGTTGCACCAGAAAGTTGTGAGAAAGAAGTGCTTGCAAAGGCTTGTCATCTGAAAAAATTGAGCATTCGAGGACAAATGGCGGCTTTTCTTGGTGCTTACAAGGGTGGAATCAACAATCTTGAAGAGCTAAAGTGCCTGGAACAATTGAATTTGGTGAATGATGTTCTTTACATGAATAAAGCACCTCACCTCCCTCCAACATTCTCCCAACTTGTACGTACCGTGAAGAAGTTAACTTTGACAAACACAAGGTTTGCTTGGAGTGAAGCAGATAAATTGGGGAAGTTGGAATCCCTTGAGGTTCTAAAGTTTAAAGAAAATGCATTCGCTGGTGATTCCTGGAAGCCAAAGACAGGATTTAGCGCACTGCAGGTCTTGTGGATTGAAAGGTCAGAGTTAGAATCTTGGGAGGCTTCGGATATTAACTTCCCCGTGCTTAGGAACCTTGTGCTTATCTCCTGTGATAAGCTCGAAGCTGTGCCACTTGAGCTGGCTAATATACCTAGCCTTCAAGAGATGAGGCTGGAGAATACAAGCAAGGCAGTCAAATCTGCAAAAGATATACAGGAAAGCAAGACAGCTAAAAGCATAAAATTCAACCTCACCATATTCCCTCCTGAAGCTGGATCCAAGGCCACAAAGTGAATTGAAAGGTCAGTCGAATTTATTTATTTATTGAAATGATTAAATCTCTATGATAGTCTTCACTAAACTTCTGTCTGCATGACTACATTCTTTTCCAGCTGCCATATATAATCCGTGACTGCACCTATGTCATTTAGTAGAATGCCTGTGTAAGACTCTATCTTTTGTAATTTTATTTGCATTCTTCTACTTCGTCAAAGAGAGGGGGAGTCTTGGCGCAACTGGTAATGTTGCTGCCATGTTGACCCCAGGAGGTCACGGGTTAGAGCCGTGGAAACAACCTCTTGCAGAAATGCAGGGTAAGTGTGTACAATAGACCCTTGTGGTCCGGCCCGGACTCCACGCATAGCGAGAGCTTAGTGCACCGAACTGCCCTCTAATTTGTGAAAGACTAATTCTTTCCCCTTACATTCTGAATGCAGTCTGCTTTTACTTACACAAACAGATCGACCATGATTAAGAATAGAAAATACCATTCTTTTTATTCCACTGTAAATGGACTTCTATGGTACAATAGTAGATGGATTACTGTAAATGATTTAGTGGTTTCTTTCGAACTTATTTGCACCAGTTTTCCTCTGTCTTTTCATTACTAATTTTCCTCCATTCTGCAGGGAGGAATCAGAACATTGACCTTATTTCATGTTTTATGCAGTCCGGTCTTGTGATGAGATTGTTACAATAAAGGAAGCCTGTTTGTCTTTTGTCTATTCGAGCATTTGGAAATGAATCTGTTGCTGTGGTTTTGGAGTAATTTTTAAATAAATGCGCTCCACTTTCGGCTTGAACAAACATCCGTCAAGGTCCTAATCATGGTGGAGTGTTTTCTTTCTGAGTTGTAAAATTACTGTTTGCCTGTTTCCAGTTTGTTATATCTGTGTTGTTTGTTTCTAGCTTAATAAGCATGTCCCACTGTTATTGTCGAAAGACATTTTATTCCAACCAGATTAGCTGATTATGAATCTTATTCAGCATGTCTAATCTTTCTGGTTTTGTTTTAAATTGGATGGTGGTACAAGTTTATATTTTGAGCCTTTATGTTTCCTAAATGTTGGGCTAAAACAGTTGAAGAACCTTAGACTACTGAGTTTTAACAGTCACCAATCCAAGATTGCCTTGTCCTAATCCTAAACTAGGGGTGGCAATTTGAGCCCAAACCCATCTAACCCGCCCAACCTTATAGGTTAATTTAGGTTGCATCTAAGTTAACTTAGGTTGCATCTAAGTTGCATCTAAGTTAACATATTATCTTATAGCTTATTCCGCCCCATTTAACCTCCCAAATACAACTTATTAAACTCACTCAAAACAAAGTATCTCAACCTAACTTATTTAGAAATTTACTTAGTTGCTCCAATTTTTTTATTTTTTGTATTTTTAATTTTATGTTCTTTTGTTTTTCTACGCCACTCACTCACTCATCCCACCCAACCCCCTATACCCCCACCCCGCGCAAAACCCCTATAAAAGATAATTTTTTTTGTGATATTTTTAATTATTAATTATTTTATTTTCTCATCCTACCCATACATCCCCCAATACCCCTACCCCCAACCTACCTCGGTGCAAACCCCTTAAAAAAATTTACTTTTTATTTTTATTTTTATTTTTAGATTTTTATTTTTTGTTTTACAGTTTTTCGGCCATCCCACCTTACCCCACCATAACCCCCATCTAACCCCTCTCCCCGGCGCGAACCCCCTAAAAAATTTTATTTTTTATTTTTATTTTAAATTTTTTATTTTTCAGTTTTTCTGCCACCCCACCACACCCCACCCCATCCTATCAATACCCCTCCCCCGCACACACACCTTACCCCATGTGAGCACGTGATTTTTGCCCTACATGAGAATTACTCCCAAAAATTCAAAATAAAATAATCTTTTCGTTGTGTGCTATTTTTAGATTTTTTCGTGGCATTTTTGGATAATTGTTTGTATTTGTCTAAGCGTGTTTGTTTGTTTAAATTAAGAAAAATACAAAAATATATTGTGTTTGCATTCTTAGGATTTAATTCACAATTAAAAGTAATCAAGTTTATTTTACAGAAATGAAAAGTCAAAAAAAATATGTATTTTGCATTTTTAAGCATTTAATGTCCAAATCGTGCAATTTTATTTTTATTAATGTTTAATTTTTTGTGATAATTATTATTATGAGTTAATTAGTATTTCAAGATAATTTTAGTTTTTATAAATTAATCTTGGTATTTTGGGCTTTATTAATTAGGAAGTTGAATAATGGAGAAGAACAAAATAGAAAAAATTTGGATTGGGCCATCTTGCAAATTAAGTTACAAGCCCAATCCTAAGCACCCTTACCCAACCCAAAACCCCTTGACCCAAAAAGAAATTTTCAGATTTTTTAGCCAAAAATAATCATAATCACCTAACATAAAGTAGTGGGGGCAAGGAAATCAAGGAAGAAAACATGGAGAGGAAAACATGGATTAGTGGGTTTTCTTTAAATTAAAAAATATATTCCTTTTAATAAAAAGATCTGAAAATTTTCGAAATTCTTGCCTATAAATAGAAGAGAAGATTTATGAAAAAGAGGAGAGAAAAAAGAGAGGAAAAATAGGAAGAGAAGAAAAAATAAAAAAAATTCTCTGCTGTGGTATACACTCGATATACACTCGGACACAGAAGTATACACAGCAAAAAATTCAATTTTTGAGAGTTTCTTTTGAGAATTGAAAAGAGTCCAAAGCTAGAAAGACAAAACAAAGAGAAAATCTGAAATATATTTTTCTTTTATATTTTTTACTGGTTTTTGTTTTTTTTTTCTCCGTATTGCTGGAATTTTCGGGATTGAGGTGTTGAAGCTACTGCTGGTTGTTACTGTTGTTGTTGTTGTATTTTCACCGCCTTGTTGATTTGCCATTTTCCCATTCCTTTCAAAACCAGGTACACATTCTAAAAACCATGTGTTGATGTAAGCTCGAATTGGAAGTTGAAGTTTTGAAATGAAATAGAAAAACAAGTTTGTTGATTAATATTTGTTGTTATTTTCCGTTTTATTAGTTTTGTCAAATTGTAGTTAGCTTTATAATTTGAAGAATAAATTTGCCATTCAGTTGGCTTGTGAAGGAACACCTTTTGTACTAATATAGAGTAGCCTTTTAAGCATGTAATTATTTGGGACTTTTTCTTTTTTTTTAGAGACAAACTAAATAGAAAAAATGTAGTCACCTTAGGATTATCCTTTTTTAAATAAAAATGTTACGAGCCTAGCTAAATAGAAGAAATAAAATTGTGGAGGCCTCAATAATAATGTTCACTTTTTCTTAAAAATAACCAAACGCGGTAATTGATTATAGTATTGAACATGTTTTAAAATCAGATATTTAGCCATTACAATAATTTAAGCGACCGTGCTAGAACCACGGGATCCGGGGGTGCCTAACACCTTCCCTCGGGTCAACAGAATTCCTTACTTAGAATTTCTGGTTCGCAGACTTTATTTGGAAAGTCGAAAATTTCCTCGATTTGGGATTTAAATAAATTGGTGACTTGGGACACCATAATTTATTCCAAGTGGCGACTATGAAATAAATAAATAATCTCATTTCGAATATTGTCACTTAAATTGGAAAAACTCCCTTGTACATTTATCCTTCGGGGTAAGCGCGCCAAAAAGAGGTGTGAGAATACACATGCATACTTTTTGAAAATCTACTAAAAAAATTAAAATATCTCAAATAGGGTTCTTACTGGGAATCTTTGCCGCATGAGGATAGAGTATGAAAATGGCAGAACTTTCCTCTATTAATGGCGGAGACGGGCTATAATGTGTATAAGAAGAGTGTTTGTTGAAGAAGAGTGATGAAATATAATACCGGGCATTTGCTGGACATAGCCCGTTTTTCTCAAGATAGCTGTGGTGCTTGGCACCCGGTGAAGGATTTTGTAGTCACACATGTTTAGGCGGAGAGTTTTGTCAATTAAGCCGGAAAGCCATGCTACCGGTGCATTGACGCTCTTCGGCTCGAGTTGTCCGCTCGAGTTAAAGCCAGTCTAGACACTTTTCCAACGGGATGATGACTTAGAATAACAAAACCTTATGCCGGATCCCCGATAGGAACGTTTATTTGCATCATGTGCATATTTGACTTAGGAGGCTCGACACAGGGGTTGGGCCTGTCTAGGACAGGTGTACCTGAAACAAAAAGACCAACTTGTTGAATCTTTCTGTGTGCATTTATTTGTTTCGATCTTACATGTCGACCGGTTTGTTAAAAGAGAGGAAGAAGTGGAAAACATCAGGGTATATAGTCAAAATAGTTTTATGAAAAATAGTTAGTTCTTTGAAAATAAATTCTGAAAAAAATGCAAAAAAAATTCCAAATAAATTTTCTTAATTTTACGAAAATAGTTAGTTCTTTAAAAAATAAATTTTTTAAAAAAAAAAAAATTCCAAATAAATTTTCTTAATTTTACGAAAATAGTTTAGTTTCTTTGAAAATGATTTTGAGAAAAAAAATGCAAAAATGATTTCTTTGTTTTAGAAATGGTGTTTAAAAATAGTTTGTTTTCTTTTCTTAAAATGATTTAGTTCTTTTATTTCCGAACTACGCGGGTCTGATTCTCACCGGACGTGAGATACGTAGGAAAACCTCATCGGTTCCGACCCCAATTTTTTTTAAAAAAAAATATCTAAAAAAAAATATATTTTTCGTTTAGTTCCTTTTTTAAAATCTTTCCTTAGCAAATTCAAAGAAAAATAAAAAAAAAGTAGTTTAACTTTAAAAGAAAAAATGGTTTCGTTCTTCCTATTGTTTTTCATGAAATAAAAAAGAAAAATCAATAAAACTTAAAAAAAAATATGGGTTTCCTTCATTTTGAAGTACTTTTCTAAAATTAAAAAAAATAAACAAAAATCCAAAAAAAAAAAAGTTTCTTCCTTAGAAAAAGAGATAATAAGTAAAAATTCAAACAAAAATATTTTTTTTTTATCCCAAAGCGAATAATTTTTTTTTAGAAGTCTTTCTTTCAAAAAAGCAAAACAAAAATAAGCAAAATATAAATATGTTATTTCTTTTAAAGCGTTTCTTTCAAGAATTTAAAAAAAAAATATTAGTTTATTCACTCCATTCCCGATTATCCGAACTACGCTCGGTCTGATTCATGCGGGGACATGATACGTAGGCAATCCACATAAGATTCGACCATCACCAAAAGAAAAAGAAAAAAAAATGAAAAAAAAGAGAAAAAAAAAAGAAAGAGAAAATTGATAAAGAGAGGAAGAAGATGCAAGCAAAGGAAAGTATAAGCCGGAGTAACGCATTACAATCGAATACAAGTAGCAACACGATCAACTATATAAGTGCATCACACCCAACGTGAGATTACTTATTTGTTATGTTGTTTCAGACTAATCGTTTGTTTGCCAAACTCCAGGTTTTAGAAAATAGTGGTTGATTTTGTGGTACTATGGCTTCACATTCATACTTCACGAGGTCCAAAAGAAAAGTTCAGCAACCCGTTGCGAAATCAAAAGAAAGTACCCATCCTTATTTCACAAGGTCGAAAAGAAGTGCCAACATGTCTTCAGAAATCCCTTTGCCAACCGTTCCCGTTTTAACTGGGATGATTTGTGAAGACGAAGAATTCGATCAAGCGCTTAAGGCCATAATTGCTATTGCTGATGTGGAAAGGAAGCCCAAGGTGGCCCCGAAACAGGAGAAAGGGGAAAAGAAGAGTAAAATCACTGAGTTAGAACCAGAAAGGGAAATTGGTGCACCTAAGCAAGCCTATGTGGCATGGGGGGCGATTAAGACACCACAGCTGAATGAGCCAGTGTTTATTGGACGCGTACCGCAAAAGCTTAAGGACCGTCAAGAGAAAGATAATGAGGATTCCATGACTGAAGAGAGTGAAGGAAAACATGAGGCAAAGCTCTGCGATACTCACATGGTCGAGCTAGGGGAAATGGACTATCACCATTGAGATGGGATCGGACACTAAACTCCCAAACTGAAAGGCTAGGCCATTCCCGATCAGGCGGAAGCCCAGTAAACTTGTCCTGCCGCATTTTTCTGCATCCAGAGTATTTCAGGGTGTAAATTGGATGTTTCTTTTAGTTTTTGTCTTTAAATTTCCGAATGTGAACCCTGTTTGTCTTTTCGATTCCAAAAAATGAAATTAATATTTCATCGTCCGTTTCCTTTTCTTTTGTTATTTATTATTCTTTCAGATTTGTTTTAGTTTTCTTTTTCTCTTCTCTTTAATTCAAATCATGCAGCTTTAAATAACATGACATGTTTGCGGACTTCATGCTTAGATCCTAAAACGCTGTCAGACTTCAGAATAATGAATCGAGAGTTGAAATGCACAAAAGTTTATTTTTGAGGAAATGAAACAATGAATTGGAATAACGGAAAGAAAATTGGTTCGCATTGTCACACCTCCCTTTTTTACCGCATGCACAAATGTAATGTGCCACTTGTTTAATACTACATCCCGAGAAGGGATATAATAATAATCAGTGAAGGAGTTTTTCCACTTGAAGGACGGTCGGAACGGGATCAATTTATTTAATTATTCAGAGTCGCCACTTGAGAAAATAATGGTGTCCCAAGTCACCGGTTTAATCCCGAACCGAGGAAATTTATGACTCTGTAATACAGTCTGCGAAACTAGAAACCTGGATAAGGAATTCTGTTAACCCGGGAGAAGGTGTTAGGCACTCCCGAATTCCGTGGTTCTAGCACGGTCGCTCAACTGCAATTTTTTGCTTTTATCTGATTTCTTTTTATATTTTAACTAGATGCTTTTAATGTTCCGCCTTTTAATTTTAGAAGAATTGCGACGTCATGAAAACACATTTCGAGTCACACCGCAACCAGTACGCCTGTGACTTTAATGTATTTCAGTTTCGTCGAGAGATAGATTTGGGTCACATAAATGCGCACCCGTATTTAGGAAAGTAATTTTATTTAAGTCGTGCCTAATGAGTCTTATCGTGTTGTTAACTTCGGGAAAGACCATGAAATTTACTAAACGGTCCTTCCAAATCTAAGATTTTCATAACAATTTATTTGAGGGCCTCGCAATTGTATATTTTGTTTGGCGAGGCTCGTCTCATTATTTTATTTAAGGTCAATCCTAACATGACTATGATTTTCTATGATTTATCTCTAATAATAAAAGAAAGATCCTAATTACTTTGTTATTTTTTACCTAACTGTTACATTATTGCATAGTTTTCTGATTTACAGCAATTTGGGCCTGTTAAAGACATGTTGGAGCCCATTACCTTATTATAGTCATCTGTTTACACCACAATTTCAGTCATTTGTATGACTGATTCACATTAAAAGGACGTGATTCCATTGAGCAAATCTTCATTTTAGCAAAAAAAAAATCGTGATTCCTCTAAAACACTGAACGAAAATTCACTTTTGCAAACAGTTTATATAATCTGTATACTGTTATTAAACTAAACTAACTATCGTAATTAACTAATATACTGAAGTGATTCTCGAATTACTATTTTAAACATAATCGCTACTTCCAAGCCTAATGCTACACTTTCGATTAAACCTTTCTTAACAACTAAACCATATTTGAGATGTTCTAAATGAGCTAACAAATTTAATATGAGATACATCCGAACAGCTTCATCAAATACAACCAAACTTATTTATATACTAACAATTTAAATGATTGTTGAACTATAAATCAGTAATTAACTAGCAGGCTAATACCGTATCTATTTTAAAAGTCCAATTATGACTTGAAATTAGAAATTAGTCTTTAAAATCTACTACATATAATCCGCTTATTTTTTATGTACAAAAGAAAACTAAGAGAAAATAGGAAAGAGAAGATTGCAGCAACATAGCTTCAAAACAACTTTCATTTCCATAAGCTTTGGAGATTTACAAGATGTGTACCTGGTTTTGAAAGGAATGAAAGATGGAAAATCAACAGGGCGGTGAAAATACAGCAACAACAACAGTAACAACCAGCAGTAGCTTCAACACCTCAATCCCGAAAATCCCAGCAATACGGAGAAAAACAAAAACTAGTAAAAAATAGAAGAGAAAAATATATTCCAGATTTTCTCTTTGTTTTGTCTTTCTAGCTTTGAACTCTTTTCAATTCTCAAAAGAAACTCTCAAAAATTGAATTATTTGTCGTGTATACTTCTGTATCCAGAGTGTATATCTAGTGTATACTACAGCAGGGAATTTTGTTATTTTTTCTTCTCTTCCTATTTTTCCTCTCTTTTTTCCACCCTCTTTTTTCATAAATCTTCTCTTCTATTTATAGGCAAGAATTTCGAAAATTTTCAGATTTTTTATTAAAAAGAAAATATTTTTTTAATTTAAAGAAAACCCATTAATCCATGTTTTCCTCTCCTTGTTTTCTTCCTTGATTTCCTTGCCCCCACTACTTTATGTCATGTAATTATGATTATTTTTTGCTAAAAAAATCTGAAATTTTCTTCTTGGGCCAAGGGGTTTTGGGTTGGGTAAGGTTTCTTAGGATTGGGCTTGTAACTTAATTTGCAAGATGGCCCAATCCAATTTTTTTCTATTTTGTTCTTCTCCATTATTCAACTTCCTAATTAATAAAGCCCAAAATACTAAGATTAATTTATAAAAACTAAAATTATCTTGAAATACTAATCTCATAATAATAATTGTCACCTAATTTTAAATGGTAATTAAAATACAATCACACAATTTGGACATTAAAGGCTAAAATGCAAAAGATGCCTATTTTTGTGATTTTCATTTTTGTAAGATAAAATTAATTATTCCTAATTGTAGAATTAAATCCTAAATGCAAATGCGATATATATATATATATATATATATATATATATATATATATATATATATATATATATATATATATATATATATATATATATATATATATATATATTGTCATTATTTTTTAAAAATGACACTAAATTCACAACAATTGCAAACAACACAAAACTCTTTTATTTTGAATTTTTGGGAGTAATTCTCATATAGGGCAAAAATCACGTGCTCACAGCTGCCCCTCTTTGCGCGTAAACACGAAGAGTTTTTGTGCAAAGACAAGTGAGCGGATACGAGCGATTTTTGCCCATTTGAGCACTCCGTGAGAAGCATTTTATTTTCAAAATTTTGACCGAACCTTTGCTTCAAGAGGTTTCCTACATATCCCTGGCTAAAAGGGAATCAGGTCAATGTAGTTCGGAAAATTTTGGTAGCTGGGACTACCAATGAAACTGCGATTTTTTGCTGTTACTGTTGCTGCTGTTGCGGTTACTGCTTGTTGACCTCCTTATTACACCGGGGGAATGTAAAATGAAGAAGTTATTCTAAGCTATGATTCTACAATTACAATTATTCCTATCCTAGCTTTTGTTTGCTTCTCCTTGTCTCTTCTTCTTTGATTTTTTTGAGATGCTCACTCTCCCTTTTTTGTTGATTTTCTTTCTTGTTTTCCTCTTCTTCTTTTTTTTTTGATTTTCAATGGTACTTCTTGCCCTCGAGCTGAACCTGCTCAAAACAAAACAACAAACTACTTTTTTCCTGTATTCAAAGGTGGGCACCTAACAGAAATTAAACGTGCAGTGCGATGCAGAAAAATATTCCCGTATTCGAAGGTGGGCACCTAACAGAAATTAAACGTGCAATGCGATGCAAAAAATATTCCCGTATTCGAAGGTGGGCACCTAACAGAAATTAAACGTGCAATGCGATGCAGAAAAGTATTCCCGTATTCGAAGGTGGGCACCTAACGGAAATTAAACGTGCAATGCGATGCAGAAAAATATTCCCGTATTCGAAGGTGGGCACCTAACAAAAATTAAACGTGCAATGCGATGCGGAAAATATTCCCGTATTTGAAGGTGGGCACCTAACAGAATTTAAACGTGCAATGCGATGCGGAAAAGTATTCCCGTATTCGAAGGTGGGCACCTAACGGAATTTAAACGTGCAATGCGATGCAGAGAAAAATATTCCCGTATTCGAAGGTGGGCACCTAACGGAATTTAAACGTGCAATGTGATGCAGGAAAAGCATTCCCGTATTTGAAGGTGGGCGCCTAACGGAAATTAAACGTGCAATGCGAATGCAGAGAAAATATTCCCGTATTAGAAGGTGGGCGCCTAACGGAATTTAAACGTGCAATGCGAATGCGAAAAATATTCCCGTATTTGAAGGTGGGCGCCTAACGGAATTTAAACGTGCAATGCGATGCGGAAAATATTCCCGTATTTGAAGGTGGGCGCCTAACGAAATTAAACGTGCAATGCGATGCAGAAAAGTATTCCCGTATTTGAAGGTGGGCGGCTAACAGAAATTAAACGTGCAATGCGATACAGAAAATATTCCCGCAGCCTGAGGACTGGGGAGTGGATTTTCAAGGATGCTACCTTCCTCTTTTTGGTATTTTCTTTTACCAATTATCCCTTGCCTGTGAATTTCTCCACTTATTGGCAAACTTTCCCTTTTTGCGTTTTCTATTTTTCCACATTGGCCACATTCACTTTAAAGTGATGAGTGACAATTTGTTCCTGCATGAAACAAAATTTTATAGATATAAACTACTGGCAACTGGCATCTGCCGTCCCTGCTTCTTATTGCTTTCTTCTTTCTTGCTTTTCTCATGCTGTGTAACTTTCAACTGCTTATCCCTTGCAGACTCCTTTTGTATTTTCTCACTTTTTGCATTTTTGTTTTGCTTTCTTTTCCTTTGGCCATGTTTGCCGAGCTTCCTTATTTCCTTCCCAACTCTTCCTTCTTTCTGACCCAGTGTTGTTTCAGCTTTCGTTATCAGGAGTTGGGCGCCTAACAGAATTTAAACGTGCAATGCGATGCAAAAAATATTCCCGTATTAGAAGGTGGGCGCCTAACAGAATTGAAACGTGCAATGCGATGCAGAAAAGTATTCCCGTATTTGAAGGTGGGCGCCTAACCGAATTGAAACGTGCAATGCGATACATAAAATATTCCCGTATTAGAAGGTGGGCGCCTAACAGAAATTAAACGTGCAATGCGATGCAGAAAAGTATTCCCGTATTTGAAGGTGGGCGCCTAACAGAATTGAAACGTGCAATGCGATGCAGAAAATATTCCCGTATTAGAAGGTGGGCGCCTAACAGAAATGAAACGTGCAATGCGATGCAGAAAATATTCCCGTATTTGAAGGTGGGCGCCTAATAGAATTGAAACGTGCATTGCGATGCAGAAAATATTCCCGTATTAGAAGGTGGGCGCCTAACAGAATTGAAACGTGCAATGCGAATGGAGAAAATATTCCCGTATTTGAAGGTGGGCGCCTAACTGAAATTAAACGTGCAATGCGAATGCAGAAAATATTCCCGTATTAGAAGGTGGGCGCCTAACAGAAATTAAACGTGCAATGCGAATGCAGAAAATATTCCCGTATTAGAAGGTGGGCGCCTAACAGAATTGAAACGTGCAATGCGATGCAGAAAAGTATTCCCGTATTTGAAGGTGGGCGCCTAACAGAATTGAAACGTGCAATGCGATGCAGAAAATATTCCCGTATTAGAAGGTGGGCGCCTAACGAAATTAAACGTGCAATGCGATGCAAAATGTATTCCCGTATTTGAAGGTGGGAACCTAACAGAAATTAAACGTGCAATGCGATGCAGAAAAATATTCCCGTATTCGAAGGTGGGCACCTAACAGAAATTAAACGTGCAATGCGATGCAGAAAAATATTCCCGTATTCGAAGGTGGGCACCTAAAAGAAATTAAACGTGCAATGTGATGCAGAAAAGTATTCCCGTATTCGAAGGTGGGCACCTAACAGAAACTAAACGTGCAATGCGATGCAAAAAAGTATTCCCGTATTCGAAGGTGGGCACCTAACAGAATTTAAACGTGCAATTCGATGCAGAAAAGTATTCCCGTATTCGAAGGTGGGCACCTAACAGAAATTAAACGTGCAATGCGATGCAGAAAAATATTCCCGTAGCCCGAGGACTGGGGAGTGGATTTTAAAAGATGTTACCTTCCTCTTTTTGGTATTTTCTTTTACCAATTATCTCTTGCCTGTGAATTTCTCCACTTATTGGCGAACTTCTCTTTTTGGTGTTTTCTATTTTCCACATTGGTCACATTCACTTTAAAGTGATTAGTGACAATTTGTTCCTGCATGAAACAGAACTTATTAGATATAAACTGCTGGCAACTGGCATCTGCCGTCCCCACTTCTTATTGCTTTCTTCTTTTTGCTTTTCTCATGTTGTGTAGCTTTCAACTGCTTATCCCTTGCAGACTCTTTTTGTATTTTCTCATTTTTTCCATTTTTGTTTTGTTTTCTTTTCCTTTGGCCATATTTACCAAGATTCCTTATTTCCTTCCCAACTCTTCCTTCTTTCTGACCCAGTGTTGTTTTAGCTTTCGTTATCAGGAGCTGGTAGTTAGCTCTCAAAAGGTAAATAATGAAATGCAGAAAAATAAAAGAAAGGTAAGGGCGTTTTGGAGAGATGATAAAACTTATCTGGGTATTTGCCGGCTGATTCCGCTGACCATGCCATGTATTTAAACTCTGACCCAGTTCGTTCCAATCATTATTCTGTCTCCGAATTGTTTCCAGCCAAAACCGATACTGTTTTTTGTTACCTTTTCTCTTTTCTGCTAGTCCTTACGATCGCCCTACGGTGCCTCGAAAGGTTTTCACCAATAGAACTCTCTCATTTATTCTCTCAACCTCACAATCGCCTAGCAGTGCCTGTTAAGGTTTTCACTAACAAGACTCTCTCATTTTATTTCTCTCAAACTCACAGTCGTCTCACAGTGCTGGTTAAGGTTTTCACCGACGAGACTCTCTCATTTTTCATTATTTCTCATTTTTCCTTTTGTATTTTGTTTTCTTACCACAGGTGTTGTCCGATGTTTCGCTCCTCCTTCATTGCATTCGTTATCATTTTGGAATTGATCAGAAGGTCTTTCTTTGGACCGTAACGTGGCTTTTGGATGGGTTAAGAAAGAAAGGTACAAAGGCTCAAAATCTCACGAGGGTTCAAAGATATTTACAACTCTCGGAATTATTAAACATAACTTCTGCCCCAGTTTCAATATGTGGGGAATTTTTGGATTTTTTCTTTATTGTGACTGAACCTCAGAGAGGCTGCCTACGTACCCTTTCGGGATCAAGTCGGACGTAGTTCATCCAACTTCATTAGTTAGATGGATTTCCTTTTGACTTTTTCCCGATTTTTGTCTTTTTGTCTTTTTCTTTTATTTAATTTTTTTCATTTTTCATTTTTTTTTCATTTTCATTCATTTCATTTTTTTTTTATTTTGGCAATTTCGATCTTATTGCGCTATAAGCGATTCCGAGAGAGGGATATGAAAGAATATATTCATTAAGGCTCAAAAAGGGTTGTCAATGGATAAAGTGTTTGGATAGAGAATAAAATGCCTTCGTCATTTCAATTCCAAAATCACAACAAAATACAGAACACATAATTGAAAAGGAATCATACATAGTATCTTTTGACCGTATCTGAATTGATAGCAGTCTATACGCACTTTTCTTCAATATCTGTTAAATATAATGCCCCATTGGACAACACCCGCGATACTACAAATGGTCCCTGCCAATTTGGCGCAAATTTGCCCTTTGCCTCGGCCCAATACGGTAAAGTAACCCATCACAACCGAAATGAGCCTATGCCCATTGGAAGTTGTTGGCTCTATCAGTTCAATAACATCTATGCCCCTGTTTCAAAGCAAAGAAAAATCTGTTAGTTTAAATGCGGTGGTTGATTGTGGCCTTGAACTTTGATGGCGATTGCTTTCCACTTGAATGCCTTTCCTGTTCACCGACTATCCAAAAATCCATCTTCCTTACTGCATGTATACTGTTCCTTTCTTGATGGATCTCACAAAATCTGATCTTGCAGTCTATGATTCTTTCCATGATTTCATTTGATAACCTTGGGTGTTTCTTGACTGACTCTTTCTTTTGTCAGAAGATATACCTCCTCTCTGTTCGAACCCCCGTACTTCCATTCGTTATATTTTCCCTGAGTTGGCACTTTGCCGACCTTTGTGTCTTGCATGATCCCCAAACATTTTATTTCATTGCACATGTTGCTCTTTTGGCTTAAATCACTGGCCTTGTCATTCCATGACTTACGACAATTGTCGTGTTGGCTAAATCCCATCTTGTGCAATTGGAAAGCTTGGTGGAAAATTTTGAAATCATTTCTATACTTGTTATGGCCCGACAGACTCAATAAGAGGGAGGGTAAAACAAGGTATGAAGAATAAAGAGAAATGAAGATACAATTCCTATCAAGAAACCTACAGAAGAATGGCCTATCGGACGTGAATACCGACTCTAGCGACCTTAACATGCACTTCAGCCTTCTTTGTATAGCAAATCTGATGTACAACTCTTGTTGCAAGTTCTGCCGTGAAACCGGTCTCAACACTTCATTTCTTTGATCTGATCCTTAGTCGACTTGTAGTGCCCGTAGGGTTTTCACCATCAAGCCTCTCTCCTTTTTGATTTTCTTTCTCTCAACTCACTGTCGCCTTACGGTGCCCGTGAGGGTTTTCACCGATAAGACTCTCTCATTTTAATTTCTCTAATCTTGGAGTCCAGTGGTAGTTCTCATCATCTTGAATTCGTCATTCTGCTTTATTCGGACTGGAGTGTTGCCCTTGATGTGATTCACCTTTGCTCGTTTGACTCGGCATTTCTTGAAGATTGATCGAAAGGTCTTCCTTTGGACCGTAATGCAGGCTTTTGGATGGGGTTTAGAAGAAAGGATATAAAGGCTCAAAATATTTTAAAGTGGCTTAAAGATTACAACTTTCGGAATCTTATTTCTTCGACAACCATAAATCAAGCCCCAGTTTCCTTCTTGGGGGATTTTTTTGGATTTTTCCTTTATTGTGACTGAACCTCAGTGAGGCTGCCTACGTACCCTTTCGGGATCAAGTCAGACGTAGTTCAGATCATAAGATCGCTTCCTTGTTGCGATTTGACTTCTCCCGATTTTTTTTTCTTTTCTCTTCTTTTCTTTTCTTTTTCTTTCTTCTTTTTTTTTCTTTTTTCGCTTTTTCTTTTTCTCTTTTTTTTTTCTTTCTTTTTCTTCTTTTCTCCATTTGATTTCCCCGCTCAATCCTCAATTTTGTTGTTGATTCCGAAAGAGGGATATGAAAGAAAATATAATAAGGCTCGAAGGGATAACAATGGATAAAGTGTTTGGATAGCCGAATAAAATGCCTTCGTCATTCCAATCTTCGAGACCTACCAAGTACAAACTACACATTTAAACACCTTTCGACCGATTCACACATTTGCCTTCGGTATTTGACGATTCTCAGTGCCATTAGGCAACAATCTCGATACCACGAATGGTTCCTTAGCTTTGGGGTATTTTTTGCCTTTGGCTTTAAATTTATGATGCATTTCCAAGGCATTTCTTTATGTTATGCTTTCCCCAATGTTCACTTGATTCCGCCTTCACAGTATTCCAATATGTTTTTATTTCTTACGAGTATCATTACATCTTCAATATTGTTTCATTGACTTTTTAAAAACCAGGCTTAGAATTATGTGCATGTCATGTTGCTAAAGTCAGGTATGAGAAGAAATGCAAAGTGATCAGAAATGGAATGACTAGGAATGATGGGAAACAAAGAGTTGTACTAAACTGATGGGTTGAAACAAAACGAACAGACTAGACTAGAATTACAAACCTAGACGGCACTAAACAATTTTTATTACTAAACAAAGCAAAGATAGAAGGGTTTTGACTCTCAAGACAACGTCCGGATTACAACCCTGAAATAACCTGGGTAACAGAAATGACACCAAAATAATACTACCAAAACTCCAAGAGTTGGAGCACCTTTCCAATTGACAAACATGGCATCTTAGCCACTGTATTCTGCATTAAGATCGCTTTCTATTTCAATATCCTCGGCTTCCAAAGAAAAATCTCTTCAACCTCGTCATCGGGCATCGTCTCCACAAAATGCACAACGTCACATGCAGGTAGAGGATTCTGTGTAATGTTCAGGGTGCCAGTGTCTTGGACCGCAATCATTCCTGCCCGAATCATTCTTTCTATTTCCTCTTTCAAATTCCAACATCTTTCAACATCATGCCCCTGAGCATTGGAGTGGTATACACATCGTGCAGTAGGATCGAAGCTTCTTGCAAGAGGATTTGGAATACATCTGGCGAGCGGCTTAATCAAGCCAACATGATTCAACTTTTCGAACAGACTCGCATAAGATTCTCCGATACGGGTGAAAGCCTTTTTCGCTTCAGCAACCTCTCCTCCCTAAACGCCTTGTTTGGCCTGAAACCTGACCCAGGGGGTTTCCGGTATGTTTGTGGGGGTTGGTAGGCTTTCTGTGGAACTGGGTACTTGGAAGGTGAAGTGCGATTTTGGGTGCCCCGGAGAGAGTAGTGGGGTTGGGGATGGAAGTAGTGTTGGGAAAGCATAGCTGGGGGACAATTAATTGAGCTACTCGAGCGGCTAGAAAGGCTGCGATAGGCAGGTATATTTGGCATCGGGTTCAGTGTAAGGACCGGGTCCATGAAACTAGGTGGTAGCGGGGGTGGTGTTTTTCCATCCATCCATGCCCGATACATTTCGGCCACGTGTTGTCTTAATATTTTGACTTCTTCCACTAACTTGTGGTTCCGTTCAACCAGCTGTTGTCGGGTACCGGTACCATCCCACTCAGTCTTGAGATTCTCTGCCATTGTCCTCTGACCTTGTATTATAGGGAAGAGTTATTTTGGGAACCACAACCAACCACCTTTCTGAAAATGGACACCACAAAACGAAGCCAGCATGTCAGCATTAAAGTATCCCGCTTATTGATCATTCTTTTTTTTTCTATTTTATTTTCTTTTTCCCTTTTTGTGGTTTTTTTCATTTTTCCTCTTTTTTTTCTTTTGTAGTTTTTTTTTCATTTTTTTTTCTTTTTGGTTATGGAAATGGTCGAATCCTATGTGGATTGCCTACGTATCATGACCCCGCATGAATCAGACCGAGCGTAGTTCTTGCAAATTAATGCAAGAAATAAAGAGATGTTTGATTTTTTTTTTTGTTTTGTTTGAAGGAAAATTATAGAAGCCGACTCAAACTACAAACTTGTGTAGGAGATTTCTACAAGAATAAGAATATTTTTGGTGTCAATTATGACTATTTCTACAAAATTGGCCACATAATGGCTTATTTGACAAAATGACTATTTTTGCAAAATTTATTTAAGAAAGATAAACTAGAATTTTTTTTATCCTGTGGCTCATGGGGCATCGTTCGGCATCACCATAAACCAACACAAGACTATTTTTCAAAAATTGGCCATGTAATGGCTTATTTAGACAAAGTGGCTCTTTTTGCAAAATTTTTATTTAAGAAGATGCAAATTCAAAATTTTATCCTGGGGCCTATGGGGCATCGTTCAGCACCGACACAGGCCAACACCAGACTGAGGAAGTTAAAATACAAAAATGTGGCTATTTCAGCAAAACCGGCCATGTAATGGCTTATTTGATAAAGTATTTATTTTTTGTCAAATTGAGTGATGACTCAAACTTGATTTTGCGGATACGGCCTTTCGATATTTCCGCGAGGGAATATTTCAAGGCTGTGCCCAAAAATTATTTACAAAAGACTCAAAGTGGCTATTCTTGCAAAAACGGCCTTCCGACGTCCTTTTGCGGGACATTCGGCTTGTTTTAAACAAGAATAGCATCACTCGACTTATTTATAACAAAAATCAAAATTTAATATTTTTTGGTTATTTTTGCAAAAGGGGTGTGAACTCGGACTTGATTTTTGCGGCTATGGCCTTGCAACATTTCCACAAGGAATATTTCAAGGTTGTGCCCGCAAATTATTAAAAATGTTTCAAAGTGGCTATTTTTGCAAAAACAGCCTTCCGGCGTCCTTTCAGAACATTCGGCTATTTGCAAAAACGGTATCACTTTGATTTTATTGACAAAATTAAACACACATATTTTTTTTTATTTTTTAAAAGGGGTGGACTTTCAACATTTCCACAAGGAATATTTCGAGGCCATTATTCAAAAAGAAAAAAAGAAAAGTCTCAAAGTGGCCATTTTTGCAAAAACAGCCTTCCGGCGTCCTTTCGAAACATTTGGCTATTTTCAAAAACGGCATCACTTTGATTTTATTGACACAAACACACACATTTTTTTTGATTTTTTGAAAGGGGTGGTTGGACCCGATGAGGGTTGCCTACGTATCCCACCTAACGGCGAGAATCAAACCTGCGTAGTTCGGTCAGATTAATCGACCAATTTATTTCAACAACAAAACCATTTTTTCAATTTTTTTTTTTTTTTGATACCCATTTTCACTAACTCTTATTTCTCTCTTTTTTTTTCAATAATTTTTCTACCCTTGGGATTTTTGCCGGTCCGCATAATGATCAAGGACAATTAAAAATGCAACACATAATATGCTCGGTCTTTTAAATACCGGGTTACCTATCCTAGACGGACCCAACCCCTGTGTTGAGTCCCCTAAGTCAGATATGATGCAAATAAACGTCCTAAATCTAGGCTCAATATCCTGATGTTTTCAATGGTACTAGACCGTGTACCCGAGCGGACAACTCGGATCGAGGAGGGGCTACGTACCGGTGACCCGCGGAGTCAATCGGCTTTGTAACTTGTCCGGCCTCTTTTTCTTATTTTTGGAATTGACACTAACAGAAAGGGGAGTCTCAACCAGTAAGCACATCCCCGGGGGTAAGAAGAGAAGGGTTTTCGGCACAGTTTTATATATACAGTTCACGCAATATCAAAGCGGTAAACATGTAGCATGTTGTTCAAATCATATAACGAAGTCAAACAATAACGCGAACGGCAATTCTAAAGAGCTCGAGTTCTTAAACCCTGAAACCGAAGTTCGAGGTTGGGATCCCCAGCAGAGTCGCCAGAGCTGTCACACCTCCTTTTTTTTCCACATGCACAAATGTAATGTGCCACTGTTTAATACTACAGCCCGAGAAGGGATATAATAATAATCAGTGAAGGAGTTTTTCTACTCGAAGGACAGTCGGAACGGGATCAATTTATTTAATTATTCGGAGTCGCCACTTGAGAAAATAATGGTGTCCCAAGTCACTGGTTTAATCTCGAACCGAGGAAATTTATGACTCTGTAATACAGTCTGCGAAACTAGAAACCTGGATAAGGAATTCTGTTAACCCGGGAGAAAGTGTTAGGCACTCCCGAATTCCGTGGTTCTAGCACGGTCGCTCAACTGCAATTTTTTGCTTTTATCTGATTTCTTTTTATATTTTAACTAGATGCTTTTAATGTTCCGCCTTTTAATTTTAGAAGAATTGCGACGTCATGAAAACACATTTCGAGTCACACCGCAACCAGTACGCCTGTGACTTTAATGTATTTCAGTTTCGTCGAGAGATAGATTTGGGTCACATAAATGCGCACCCGTATTTAGGAAAGTAATTTTATTTAAGTCGTGCCTAATGAGTCTTATCGTGTTGTTAACTTCGGGAAAGACCATGAAATTTACTAAACGGTCCTTCCAAATCTAAGATTTTCATAACAATTTATTTGAGGGCCTCGCAATTGTATATTTTGTTTGGCGAGGCTCGTCTCATTATTTTATTTAAGGTCAATCCTAACATGACTATGATTTTCTATGATTTATCTCTAATAATAAAAGAAAGATCATAATTACTTTGTTATTTTTTACCTAACTGTTACATTATTGCATAGTTTTCTGATTTACAGCAATTTGGGCCTGTTAAAGACATGTTGGAGCCCATTACCTTATTATAGTCATCTGTTTACACCACAATTTCAGTCATTTGTATGACTGATTCACATTAAAAGGACGTGATTCCATTGAGCAAATCTTCATTTTAGCAAAAAAAAAATCGTGATTCCTCTAAAACACTGAACGAAAATTCACTTTTGCAAACAGTTTATATAATCTGTATACTGTTATTAAACTAAACTAACTATCGTAATTAACTAATATACTAAAGTGATTCTCGAATTACTATTTTAAACATAATCGCTACTTCCAAGCCTAATGCTACACTTTCGATTAAACCTTTCTTAACAACTAAACCATATTTGAGATGTTCTAAATGAGCTAACAAATTTAATATGAGATACATCTGAATAGCTTCATCAAATACAACCAAATTTATTTATATACTATCAATTTAAATAATTATTGAATTATAAACCAGTAATTAACTAGCAGGCTAATACCGTATCTATTTTAAAAGTCCAATTATGACTTGCAATTAGAAATCGGTCTTTGAAATCTACTACATATAATCTGCTTATTTTTTATGTACAAAAGAAAACTAAGAGAAAATAGGAAAGAGAAGATTGCAGCAACATAGCTTCAAAACAACTTTCATTTCCATAAGCTTTGGAGATTTACAAGATGTGTACCTGGTTTTGAAAGGAATGAAAGATGGAAAATCAACAGGGCGGTGAAAATACAGCAACAACAACAGTAACAACCATCAGTAGCTTCAACACCTCAATCCCGAAAATCCCAGCAATACGGAGAAAAACAAAAACTAGTAAAAAATAGAAGAGAAAAATATATTCCAGATTTTCTCTTTGTTTTGTCTTTCTAGCTTTGAACTCTTTTCAATTCTCAAAAGAAACTCTCAAAAATTGAATTATTTGTCGTGTATACTTCTGTATCCAGAGTGTATATCTAGTGTATACTACAGCAGGGAATTTTGTTATTTTTTCTTCTCTTCCTATTTTTCCTCTCTTTTTTCCACCCTCTTTTTTCATAAATCTTCTCTTCTATTTATAGGCAAGAATTTCGAAAATTTTCAGATTTTTTATTAAAAAGAAAATATTTTTTTAATTTAAAGAAAACCCACTAATCCATGTTTTCCTCTCCTTGTTTTCTTCCTCGATTTCCTTGCCCCCCACTACTTTATGTCATGTAATTATGATTATTTTTTGCTAAAAAAATCTGAAATTTTCTTCTTGGGCCAAGGGGTTTTGGGTTGGGTAAGGTTTCTTAGGATTGGGCTTGTAACTTAATTTGCAAGATGGCCCAATCCAATTTTTTTCTATTTTGTTCTTCTCCATTATTCAACTTCCTAATTAATAAAGCCCAAAATACTAAGATTAATTTATAAAAACTAAAATTATCTTGAAATACTAATCTCATAATAATAATTGTCACCTAATTTTAAATGGTAATTAAAATACAATCACACAATTTGGACATTAAAGGCTAAAAGGCAAAAGATGCCTATTTTTGTGATTTTCATTTTTGTAAGATAAAATTAATTATTCCTAATTGTAGAATTAAATCCTAAATGCAAATGCGATATATATATATATATATATATATATATATATATATATATATATATATATATATATATATATATTGTCATTATTTTTAAAAATGACACTAAATTCACAACAATTGCAAACAACACAAAACTCTTTTATTTTGAATTTTTGGGAGTAATTCTCATATAGGGCAAAAATCACGTGCTCACACGCATACAAAAGGGTTGTGTTGTACTGAGGGAATACCCGAGTAATTATCCCAACAAAGAATGGCCCATGCTTGCAACAAGAAAGTGCGGCCCAGGAATCTCGAAATAGAACAACCGACGTTAAGGCGCATTCCTCCTCATTACCAAGAAACAAAAGGAAAAATTTGTTCCTAATTGGAAAGATCCATACATCATCCGGAAAATATCACTGAAAGGGACACTGTGTCTGGGAGACATCGAAGGAAATGATTTTGAGACAGTAGTCAGTACATATGCAGTATAAAACTACTATGTCAGGACCTCCTGCGACGTTGGCTGTTGTATAATTGAGATGATGAAGGCTTTCTTTCTTGCTACCCCAAACACTATGAATCTTTTGTAAAACCCTTTGAGCCGGTTACCTTTCTTTGGCTACCCTCTTTGGAATCCAAATCAAAAAAAAAAAAAAAAAAAAAACCAAAAACAAAAACCAAACAAAACAAAACAAAACAAAGTATCCCGAACTACGTTCTGACTTGATTCCGAAAGGATACGTAGGCAACCTCTTCCTGAGGTTCAGTCACACCAAAACAAAAATCCCAATTTCCCAAAAATTAAACTGGGGCAGATGATATGACGGTTTAGTTTAAATCCGTCAAGATGGTTCCAGAGTTGTAATTCCATTCAATTTCCTTTTTACCCAAAAAACCTTGTTCAAGTCCTTCGGATCAATTGGCAAAGGCAAGGAAGTAAAGAATGTCATTGACGGAAATCTGACACAGTCTGAATTGAGAGAAACAAAATGAGAGAGTCTTATCGGTGAAAACCTTCGGGCACCATAAGGCGATGGCGATTGGAAAAGCTAAAAATGAGAGAGTCCGTTTAGTGAAAACTCGCAAAGAGCACTATCAGGCGACAGTGAGAAGAGAAATGAGAGGGATCGATTGGCGGAAACCCGCAAAAGGCGCCACCGACCAAAAGAGAAGACATCTCTTCAATAAAAGAGTCTTGGCAAGGTTCCCTGGTTTTGAAAATGCGAATCAATGGGTTCATAAGAAGTTGGAAAGTTTATGTGGGTCGAGCATCCAGTCCAAGAAGCATGTCATGTTTATTTGAAGTCGGCATGCATCCCAGATAAGTCCTTCTTTTTCCCCGTAAAGGACGCTTCTCTTTAAACTCATTTGCTTGCTTTTTGTATAGTTATTCTTTGAATCTCTTTCAGTTTAATTTTAATTCTATTACACAAAGAAAGGCGGCAGGACCAGTTTTACAGGATTCCGTCTGGTAAAAAGGCAAAGAAAGATACCCAGCCTCAGTGGTGTATTGATCCAATCCCGACTGATCATGAGGGTCGATCATTTGCAAAGGAAAGGACATTAAGAAGGAAAAGGAAATCAAAGGCTAAGGTTTTAAAAATGGAACGAGACAGAAAGACAGAGCCCACACAGGCGAGTCCTCAAAGAATTTCGAGTTTGAACCCGGTCAGTGTGAAAAGAAGTCACCCCCAAAGACAATTGGTAGCAAAGTTCTCAATGGAAATGGGGCAATCAAGGCCACAAAGTCAACCACTTTTTCAACTAATAAAATGTTCTTTGTTCAAAGCAGGTCTATTTAATTGTGCAAAAAGAAGGTACAACTCAAAGAAGTGAAGTACCAAGCATTTGAAATGGCTTTGGAACAAGGAAAGCGCATAAAAAGGGAAGTTTCTTTTCAAAAGCTTTATCTTATGCATCTGTTAAAAAAAAAAAGAAGAGAAAATACCTAAAAGAAGGCCCAAAAGGAAGAATAAAAGAAAAGAAAATGAAAACTCCAAAAAAAAAAAAAAAAAAAGAGAATCAAGTCATATCAGTCCAATATCTGTTTGGACCCCGGTCAGAAAAATCGAGGGTCTTTCCGGCCAGAAAGCCGTGAAACTTTTATCCCCGGTCAGAAAACCGAGGATCTCCCCAGTCAAAAAACTGCGGAGCCATTTACTTTTACCCCGGCCAAAAATCGAGGATCTAACGGCCAAAAAACCGTTAGATATTGTTTGAATTCCGGCCAGAAAGCCGTGAAACTTTTATCCCCGGTCGAAAACCGAGGATCTCCCCAGTCAAAAACTGCGGAGCCATTTACTTTAACCCCGCCAAAAAACCGAGGATCCGACGGCCAAAAACCGTTAGATATTGTTTGAATTCCGGCCGAAAGCCGTGAAACTTTTATCCCGGTCAGAAAACCGAGGATCTCCCCAGTCAAAAAACTGCGGAGAGTCATTTACTTTTACCCCGGCCAAAAAACCGAGGATCCGACGGCCAAAAACCGTTAGATGTTGTTTGAATTCCGCCCGAAAGCCGCGAAATTTTTATCCCCGGTCGTAAAACCGAGGATCTCCCGATCAGAAAACTGCCGAACCATTTACTTTTACCCCGCCAAAAACCGAGGATATGACGGCCAAAAACCGTTAGATATTGTTTGAATTCCGGCCGAAAGCCGTGAAACTTTTATCCCGGTCAGAAAACCGAGGATCTCCCAGTCAGAAAACCGCGGAGCTATTTACTTTTACCCCGGCCAAAAAACCGAGGATCCGACGGCCAAAAACCGTTAGATATTGTTTGAATTTCTGCCATAAAGTCGTGAAACTTTTATCCCGGTCGAAAACCGAGGATCTCCACGTCAGAAAACTGGAGCCATTTAGTTTTACCCCGACCAAAAACCGAGGATCTAACGGCCAAAAAAACCGTTAGATGTTGTTTGAATTCGGCCGAAAGCCGCAAAACTTTTATCCCCGGTCGAAAACCGAGGATCTCCCGGCAGAAAACTGCGAGCCATTTACTTTTACCCCGACCAAAAACCGAGGATTCGACGGCCAAACAACCGTTAGATGTTGTTTGAATTCCAGCAAGAAAGCGCGAAACTTTCATCCCCGACCAAAAACCGAGGATCTCCCGATCAAAAACTGCGGAACCATTTACTTTTACCCCGGACCAAAAACCGAGGATCCGACGGCCAAAAAGCTGTTAGATATTGTTTGAATTCCGGCCGTAAAGCCGTGAAACTTTTTATCCCCGGTCGAAAACCGAGGATCTCCCAGTCAGAAAACTGCTGAGCCATTTACTTTAACCCCGACCAAAAACCGAGGATCTGACGGCCAAAAACCGTTAGATATTGTTTGAATTCCGGCCATAAAGCCGTGAAACTTTTATCCCCGGTCAGAAAACCGAGGATCTCCCAGTCAGAAACTGCGGAGTCATTTACTTTTACCCCGGCCAAAAAACCGAGGATCCGACCGCCAAAAACCGTTAGATGTTGTTTGAATTCCGCCCAAAGCTGCGAAACTTTCATCCCCGCCGGAAAACCGAGGATCTCCCACTCAAAAACTCGCGGAACCATTTACTTTTACCCCGACCAAAAAACCGAGGATCCGACGGCCAAAAAACCGTTATATATTGTTTGAATTCGGCCGAAAGCCGTGAAACTTTTTATCCCCGGTCGAAAACCGAGGATCTCCGAAAACTGTGGAGCCTTTTACTTTAACCCCGACCAAAAACCGAGGATCCGACGGCCAAAAACCGTTAGATATTGTTTGAATTCCGACCGAAAGCCGTGAAACTTTTATCCCGGTCGAAAACAAGGATCTCCTCACCAAAAAGCTGCGGAGCTATTTACTTTTACCCGGCCAAAAACCGAGGATCCGACGGCCCAAAATCGTTAGATATTGTTTGAATTCCGACCGTAAAGCCGTGAAACATTTCTTCAAAATCCCGGCCGAAAGCCGTGGAACGTTTATTTGTGAAATTGTGATTTTCTTACCCAATACCAAAGAGTCTTTTTAATCGCTTTTTTGTGTCACAACTAACTCACGAAATTTTCCTAGCAAAACTGGGGGAGAAAAATTTCGTTCGTTTGTTTGTTTTGTTGTCTAAATAGGTTTGACCTCGGGACGCAAGGATCGAGATAACCTACAAATGGAACATCAATCCGGAATGAAGAAAATAAGAAAGGAACCAAAAGAAAAGAGTTCAAACGTTGGAGTAAACAAAGGCGCGGATTGCTCATAAGATGATTTAAGTAACAAGCTCCGCCGACTCCGTTCCACTCAATGTTACAGAAATAAACAAAGCACATACAACTTGTTGAGCATCAAGATTCGGATCGAGGTCTACAGCAAATCAGCTAAGATTCAAGATCAAGTTTCCAAGAGAATCATAGATAGGAATCTTGTAACTCATAGTTTGATAGCATAGCTAGTTCAGCTTTAATTTCTCTTTTGGTGTAATAAGGAGATCAGTAAGCAGTAAGCAGCAACAGCAGCAACGATAGCAACAGTAACAGCAAGTGTCATCCACGGTAGTCCCAATTATTTAAATTTATAACAAAAAACTTACAGAATATTAATATTGAATTTATTTAAACATAATCTGTAAAAGAAGATAGGAATAGAAATTATTTAAAATTTCAGAATTTGCATACTTCCCATATATTCATCTTATCATTTAAACATAAGTAGGTTATTGTGAGCACGTGATTTTTGCCCTACATGAGAATTACTCCCAAAAATTCAAAATAAAATAATCTTTTCGTTGTGTGCTATTTTTAGATTTTTTCGTGGCATTTTTGGATAATTGTTTGTATTTGTCTAAGCGTGTTTGTTTGTTTAAATTAAGAAAAATACAAAAATATATTGTGTTTGCATTCTTAGGATTTAATTCACAATTAAAAGTAATCAAGTTTATTTTACAGAAATGAAAAGTCAAAAAAAAATATGTATTTTGCATTTTTAAGCATTTAATGTCCAAACCGTGCAATTTTATTTTTATTAATGTTTAATTTTTTG
Organism: Nicotiana noctiflora; assembly: GCA_032618575.1. Lineage (NCBI taxonomy): Eukaryota > Viridiplantae > Streptophyta > Magnoliopsida > Solanales > Solanaceae > Nicotiana > Nicotiana noctiflora. Next base: position 46,026 of record JASVEL010002674.1, on the reverse strand, counting down.
TGATAATTATTATTATGAGTTAATTAGTATTTCAAGATAATTTTAGTTTTTATAAATTAATCTTGGTATTTTGGGCTTTATTAATTAGGAAGTTGAATAATGGAGAAGAACAAAATAGAAAAATTTGGATTGGGCCATCTTGCAAATTAAGTTACAAGCCCAATCCTAAGCACCCTTACCCAACCCAAAACCCCTTGGCCCAAAAAGAAATTTTCAGATTTTTAGCCAAAAATAATCATAATCACCTAACATAAAGTAGTGGGGCAAGGAAATCAAGGAAGAAAACATGGAGAGGAAAACATGGAGAGGAAAACATGGATTAGTGGGTTTTCTTTAAATTAAAAAATATATTCCTTTTAATAAAAAGATCTGAAAATTTTCGAAATTCTTGCCTATAAATAGAAGAGAAGATTTATGAAAAAGAGGAGAGAAAAAGAGAGGAAAAATAGGAAGAGAAGAAAAAATAAAAAAATTCTCTGCTGTGGTATACACTCGATATACACCCTGGACACAGAAGTATACACAGCAAAAAATTCAATTTTTGAGAGTTTCTTTTGAGAATTGAAAAGAGTCCAAAGCTAGAAAGACAAAACAAAGAGAAAATCTGGAATATATTTTTCTTTTATATTTTTTACTGGTTTTTGTTTTTTTTTCTCCGTATTGCTGGAATTTTCGGGATTGAGGTGTTGAAGCTACTGCTGGTTGTTACTGTTGTTGTTGCTGTATTTTCACCGCCTTGTTGATTTGCCATTTTCCCATTCCTTTCAAAACCAGGTACACATTCTAAAAACCATGTGTTGATGTAAGCTCGAATTGGAAGTTGAAGTTTTGAAATGAAATAGAAAAACAAGTTTGTTGATTAATATTTGTTGTTATTTTCCGTTTTATTAGTTTTGTCAAATTGTAGTTAGCTTTATAATTTGAAGAATAAATTTGCCATTCAGTTGGCTTGTGAAGGAACATCTTTTGTAGTAATATAGAGTAGCCTTTTAAGCATGTAATTATTTGGGACTTTTTCTTTTCTTTTAGAGACAAACTAAATAGAAAAAATGTAGTCACCTTAGGATTATCCTTTTTTAAATAAAAATGTTACGAGACTAGCTAAATAGAAGAAATAAAATAGTGGAGGCCTCAATAATAATGTTCACTTTTTCTTAAAAATAACCAAACGCGGTAATTGATTATAGTATTGAACATGTTTTAAAATCAGGATATTTAGCCATTACAATAATTTAAGCGACCGTGCTAGAACCACGGGATCCGGGGGTGCCTAACACCTTCCCTCGGGTCAACAGAATTCCTTACTTAGAATTTCTGGTTCGTAGACTTCATTTGGAAAGTCGAAAATTTCCTCGATTTGGGATTTAAATAAATTGGTGACTTGGGACACCATAATTTATTCCAAGTGGCGACTCTGAAATAAATAAATAATCTCATTTCGAATATTGTCACTTAAATTGGAAAAACTCCCTTGTACGTTTATCCCCCGGGGTAAGCGCGCCAAAAGGAGGTGTGACACCCCACGGTGCCAAACCCCTAAAAACAATTTATTTTTTATTTTTATTTTTAAATTTCTATTTTTTGTTTTTTAATTTTTCTACCACCCCACCATACCCCCTATCCCCTACCCCTCCCCCTCCCCGCCAAGCAAAATCCCTAAAAAAATCATTTGTTTGTTGTATTTTTAATTTTTTATTATTTTATTTTTCTACACCTTCTACCCCTACCCCTCCCATGCCCCCTCCCCCTCACCTCACCCCGGACGCAAACCCCCTAAAAAAAATTGTATGCAAGACATGATTTTAAAATATGGGTCAAGTTGGGCGGATTAGGTTATGACCCATTGTTTAGCCCATCTTGACCTAGCCCATCTTAACCCAAATTCACTTTGGGCTGGGTTGGGCAATGACCCATTTATTGACTAACCCATCTTGACCCGCCCAAATTCAGCCCAACCCGCACATTTGCCACCCCTATCCTAAACCAGATAGGTAACTTAACTTTGATAGGATGATTGCACTGATCCACATCCTGTTTCCTCATTATTTTGATTTGGGTGCCAAAAGTCATTGTTTTTCTTCCTTTCTCTTATTACTTGTAGTTTTATACTTTTAAATATTAATTAGTTCATTAGCATAACTATGAGTGGCTAGTTCTTTGTTTTTTGCGCTTGTGGTTGACATGAATATTAAAGTTTGCTAATTGCATCCTTGTTAATACGAACTATCATTTTTTTGGTTGTTTCTCTAATTCTAGTTTTGACTTGTGAATTGTTATAGCTGTCAATTCATACTATTGTCTATGCTACGCTTGGGAAGGCCGTGTTAATATTAGAGTAGAATTAGAGGGCATGTTTCTGAACCCGTAGTACTTGATAAGATTTCGCGGTTAGAATGGGAATATACCTAGCGGTCTCGTCAGTTGAATGTCATAATTAATTCAATCATGATGATTCAATACCATAGGAAATATAGGATTAATATATTGTAAATAGGTGGATAGTACTGTTGGAATATGCTATTCACACAACCATAGATAATTCCGATCAAAAGGTATGATTACGAACTCAATAGGATCAATAAACCGACCCCTACCTTTGAATCTTCATCTCAATTGATTAATACCCAATAACAATCAACTGCATTCTTGATAGTCTAGTAAAGTACTAGTTTAATTTTTGCAATAGTAGTTTAGTAAAAAAACCACCACTTTTGATTACCTTGGACAAATATTTGAATTTAGTTGCTTAGTTAATAGTTAATATAAGTCTATCTGGGTTTGCCATCCAACTTTTGAGCCACTTTATTACTTGACGATCACGTATACTCACATCCAACTTTTGAGCCACTTTATTACTTGACGATCACGTATACTCACGTGTACTTGGGAAATCAACATTGCCATAGGCTTGAAACTTATTTTTACAATCAGGGTGTGTTTGGTATGAAGGAAAATGTTTTCCAATTTTCCCATGTTTGGTTGGCTTAAATGTTTTGGAAAATATTTTCCTTATCAATTCATTTTCCTCCAATTGGAGGAAAATGTTTTCCTTATCAAAAGAAGGGAAAACATTTTCCAAAGCTCCTTCTCAACCATTCTCACCCTCACCAACCCACCCTAACCCCTCTACAAAAAACAGTTTTTTTAAAAAAAATTTCAGTTTTTCCGTTACCATCCACCCTACTACCCCTCCAACCCACCCCGCAAAAAAAATTTCTTTTACCTTAATTTTTTTTTCTATAATTTTAAATTTCTCTTTTCTTATTTTTCTGCACCACTCACCCCCACCCCTACCCCCCCCCCCCCCAAAAAAAATTACTTTTTTTTTGTAATTTAAATTTTAAGCTTCTGTCTTCTAGTAAAGTAACATATATATTCTCATTTAAAATATATTTTTTAGTTTTTAATTTTATTATTTATCATTTAAAGGCTCAATATTTTACAAGTTCCAAAATTATGAGTTCGGAAGTTTACGGGTTTAGAAATTATAAATTTACCGATTCGAAAATACGCGATTTTTGCGTTAAAAAGTAAAGCATCACATTAGTTCCTTTAGATTGTGTCAATTTTTAGAGACTTCGGGAAGGGAGGGGTGGGGGAGGTGGGAGGGGGAGGGGTAGGAGAGTTGCAAAAAAAATATTTTTCTAAAAAAACTATTTTTTACTCTCTAACCAAACATAGAAAATATTTTTCGGAAAATATTTTCCACTTACCAACCAAACAAGAGAAAATAAGTGATAAAATCACTCATTTTCCATGAAAACATTTTCTAGGAAAACATTTTCCATGTAAAACATTTTCCTTCATACCAAACACACCCTCAAACTTGTTGCATTCTACTATGAAAATTCGTCTTATAAACTTTCGATCATCCGCCTCTTGCTAAACTAGCACATCCAAGTTAAAGAACAAAGCTTTAGTTGAAGGAGATAGACAAAAAGAAGTGACATAACATTAAGTGGAAGAAAATATCTTTTATTTTGCATAGAGCCATCAATAAGAACATATGAATATGAAAACTATGTAAGTATTAAATACACGGATTGTCATCAAAATATATTTACTTCTATCTAGTATTCCTCTTCGGTATCCAAACAAAGGCAGTAAGCAACTAAGCCAACAACTGGAACATAACTGAGATATCTCACTAAGCCAACCTTATCTTCCTGGATGTTTTGCAAGTTGTCTCCTATCAACCAAGGTTGGAAGATACTGTAGAGACAAATATCCCAGATGAAGGCATAAGCAAGTCTTTCAGACGATAGATAACTGAGCAAGAACTCCCATCTATCAGATATACTCCCAAAATCACCATCTCCTCTCCCGAAAATGGCCCAAAATGTCGATAGCAGGCAGGCGGCTCCACCAATCAGCCCAACAATAGAAGCACCACGAGTCATGATCGAACCCAGTTGAGAGGTTGCTCTTGGAGGGTACTCTGGGTCCATCTTATTTAGCCGAATAGCCATGTACGGAATTAAAAATGCTGCATCGAATTCCAAAAAGCTCATTAATAAGTCTCTTGTCAAACCGAAATTTATTCACAAAAGAAAAGAGTTACATTTGAAGGAAGCAGAAAATCAAAGAAAGCAAAGAGAAAATATCCAATAAACACCAGACAAGAAAATCTGTGTCAGAATATCTAGCTCTTGAATGAGCAAGAGAAATTTTAGAAAAGTTACTGCAAATAGTTACTCTATCCCATTTTTATGTGACACACTTTCCTTTTTTAATGTGACCTTTTTATATCCAAAAACAATTTAACTTCAAACTTTTCATTTTAGCCTTATTGAAATAATTTTAGATCACAAGTTTCAAAAGTCTTTATTTCTTAAACTCCGTGCTTATACCGTCACATAAAATGGACAAAGGGAGTAATAGCCATGCCATCTTAATCGTCTAAACTCCTAGTCAATGATAAAGTTTTCAATTTAGCTCCTGAGCAATATTGGTTGAAGCAATTCCAGTATATTCAGGAAATCATATTATATACAATTTATCATCCTAGTTTTCCTCAGGTAGACACTTATTGAGAGTTCCATGGGGATGAAGGACTTTATTTTTTGCCACAACCAAAAGTAAGTGTTTGAAAAGTGCATTACTGTTTGTGAGGAACATTTGGAGGCCCCATAAAAGATCTAATGATCCCTTGTATCTGTCTCTCTTGCGATCACTGAAGAGTAACGGAGCGAACATGAATGTCCAGCCAATTACAAAATTAAACAGTCCTTCAGACATCTGGAATACAAATCAGAGAAGAATGTTAAAAACGAGATCCATGCCAATTAATAAATTTGTATTTTACAAAGTAGTTACCGGATGAAGCACCGGTGCCTCCAGTAAGTGGACACCCCCTACACTGCCAAAGGGTGTGGTAAATAACAGATTGAAAACCGACATGGAAAGTCATTTTAGTACAATATTCAGATCAGTAACTGCTTAATTTGTAAATTTATATGCATCTAAAAGAAGCATGATTAAGTTGAGACAGTGGTATAAAACGAAAATTCAACATATGAAGTGCACCAAAAAGGTTCCGCTTAAGTGCTATAAAAACAGAATACATTCTTAAAAGTCATATATAAAAGTGTTTGGTATATTAGTATGTATACATTGTGATTTGTGAATGACACAAGCATACATATCAAAAGGATGTCAAAGTTGAAATAGAATTCCCAATTAAGCCAACCTTTAAAGAGTTAATAATAAATCTGGTAAAGGCCAAGACACTGTGATTATTCAAGAATCAATATTTCTAGTTAGGGCATGCTTCAACATTGAGAATATAGGTGATAAAGCAGGTTTATCAATGAATAACCAAGGGAAAGTAGACCATATAAAAAAAAACGATAGACTGTGTTTTTGTTTGTGATGAGTGTCAATTGTGGCACCTATTTTCAGCTAAAAGTATGTGACAAAATTAGCATCTCTAGACAAGAAAGGAATGCAGGTTTACTACTGAAATATGTGCATAAAACTAATTCGGTATGGTTAATAAGACTTCAACATACCAGCATTCAGAAGAGGCAGAATGAAGAAGAAATTGAGGGAGAGACCAATCAGATCATTGACCGTTTCTGAACTGATTGCCCATACTGGATCTCCCTGCATTACATATCAACATATTTTCAAGTAATATAGAAGTAGAAATTTCAGAATTGTTTGTTATGAAGGTATATCACCAAAGAGAAGTCCATGCCGTTGAGAACAAAAGGAATATTAAGCCATATATACTACTATTGTTCCTATCATGTGCAAAAGGTGAGGAACTAAATTGAGAAGTCTAATGTGCATCACATCATCATTTATAAAGGTGATACACAACCATGGACATGTAAATGCTACTTCTGTAGGGAGCTATCGGAACTATCACAATGAGCTACAACAAAATCTTAATGTATTGAGGCAATATTCAAACTTCTAAACGTATCATTCTTTTACTCCTTTAGCACCCCCCCCCTTCCCTTTTCCAACAAGAAATCTGAATCTAGACACAGTTCTGAAGTTTGAGTATTAACAGAAAAGGAAATAGATTCAAATAGCATGAAATGCAGGCGCAATATACAAATGACTGTCTCCAGGCTATGGTATAAAATATTTTCGGAATATTCAAGAATTTGCGTGTAAGTGAAATGTATCTCTAGTTTCCTTTCAATACTTTCTGGCAAAGGTAAAGTTAACTTCCAAGTTCCAAGTATCTAAGAGATATAAGCTGTGGGAGACAAAAACTTAAAAACTAGTGAAGAGTAGCCTCGCAACCAGTATTCAGATATACCACTTAGTGAAACTATATTTTTAATTGCCTTAAAAGACAAATTAAGTAGTATTGGAATGAAATAAGCCCCAAAAGATGGAATGGATGTAAAGGATTGATATAGTTGACCCAATTAGTTCGGGATTGAGGCTTAGTTGATTAATATGTTCAAACTCGAGATTGGAGTTGCCCGCCCCATTTAGAAGTTAGGTTCCAATCCGAACAAAAGACCTTTGTTCTCTGACCTTCACTATGCCTGAGAGAAGAAGAAAGAAATTTGTTCAAGTCTTCAAGCATGTGACCAAGCAGTCGATGAAGTTGGGAATAAGAACCATGCGATATCATGGTACAAATCCCATTAGATTTAACAAAAGGCTAAGTGATTTCTTCCTTAGAACAAAATACGCCAGACACGGAAGGTGGCCCAAACACCCGTTACCTTAAATAAAAATTATGTTCAAAAGAATCAAAACCATAAATTTTCAGCCCGTTTAGATAACAACAGAACCAACACAAGATAATGTATGGTAATGAGCAACTAAGACTAAAAGATGTTGGCTTTATATACTCCAATGCAAAAAAATACCATAGCATAGGCCGTATTAGCTTCGGAGTGGTTAAAACATCCATAATAGAATGATCATTAGCACGCGAACAGATGCTAAAAACAGCTAATGGAAGATGCTTATTTGAGTACTCATATGAAGAGTCCCGACTTCCAGTATTACCACTCGGCTATAAGTCTTCGTCAAACTATCTAAGCTAGCGTTTGGCCATAGATACCAAATTTATTTTGAAAATCTGGTTCGGGTGAAGTTTGGTTTGAAGATGAAATGTGTTGACATACGTTTCCAAAATAAATTTTCCAACTTTATTTTGGAAGAAACATATATATAATTACCAAGTTTTGGGATTTTGGCCCAAAATCAGCTCAATAGCTAATTTTGGGATTTGGCCATCAAAATTTATGGTCAAACACGAGTTTTGAAAATAAATTTTAAATTTATTTTGGCAAAACTCATGGCCAAATGGGACCTAAATTTCAGTGTTTGATTTCTGATTTTTCAAATAGTTACAATCTCATATATAAAAACTACACTAATTTTTTGCAAAACTCAGTGATTCAAGAAGAAAGAAAAGAATTTAACTCTCCGTAATAGGTGAAACATTATATGACGGAGGAATTACAGGTGCATAAGGAAGTAAGAAGAGCCATAACACGTACACGCCTTCCGCAGTCCACAATATAGCCTGTGTTAATTTCCTTATTTTCTCATCCCTTTCTAAAATTGAATCCACTCCTCCACCGCCACCGCCACCGCCACCAGCTCCGGTGGTAAAAAGGGTTTTTCGGCGAGCTTTATTGCAAAGACAAAGCCTTCCGAGTTGAAGCCTTTTCACTTTGGGCTTCAACCCGAAGTGTGCACTAGTCTTGGACATTTTCGTATTGTGTCCAAATGCCAAGTCAGTTCGTCTGCCATGGCTGAATAATTGCTGGCCAAATGCCAAGTCAGCTTTGGTGCACAACACAGTTGCCGGCAACATTGCCGGAGAATGTCTTAGTTGAAAGTTCTCTCCTTATCCAATCAACTAAACGGACCCTTAAAAGGACGTGGTTTATCACGCAACGTCGTTTTTTTAATTTTTCTTTTCTAAAAGAATACGACGTTTTTTTATTTTAATTAATTATTGCTTTGTTTTAAGAGCCAGACTCGCCTTTCATTTCTTAATGGCGTTAAGGATTCTGAGATGACCTGGGGGCGCCTTTTCGGTGTTTACGTACCGTTATGATGGTTTCAGGACTGAAACGTCGGTTGGTAAGTGAAGTGCCATTTCGCGGCAATCATTCATAATGGCGCACGTTTCCATGAAATCGAATCGTTTCGTGCCCAGTCATGTATTAATGACGACTATTGGGTTTCGTGAAGGCAGAGTCTGCTTCTTACAAATAGAAAGGGTTTGTCATTTGCCGTTTGCTCATTCATCGTTCTTTCAAGGGAAATCCTCATAAACATTTCCTTCTGCTAAATAGCATTTTTCTCTCCTCTTTTGATCGCTATCATCATTGATCTCCTCGTTTCTCTCGTAAAAGCTCTTCTTTCTCTCGCTCGTGAGTCAATTATGGTAGGAACTTCTTCTCGCGGTAATCTTCTGGCTAATTCTCCGGTGGTTGAAAATCCCGCTTAGTCAACTGAAGACTTAGAGTTGATGGAATATGAAGAAGTGAGTTGATGAAGTTCTGCCTCGTCCAGGAAATCTGGTGGTGGATTTTGGTGCACCGGGCATCGTGGAGCAGGTGGACATTGCTTCTCTAATAGGGGAAGTGGGGATAGCACATATGCGGAAGCAGTGGGGTATTCCACGCTACATCGAGATCGCGCTTGCGTAGACTGAGGATAGGGTTCAGATCAATCATCGAGGGTATTGCTCATTCTATGCTTACCCTTTCCTAGTGGGGTACACACTCCCGCTCTCGATGCTGGTGGTCGACTTCTGTCGTTATTATGAAGTGTGTCCGACCTAACTTTCTCCTTATCTCTATAAGTTGTTTCTCATGTTTATCAAGTACGTAGAGCTAGCTGGTAGGGGGGTCACTCTGAGGCACGTGCTTAGCCTTTTTGCTCCTCAAAGGATCTGCGGCACCATGATCCATGCACGCCCCCGAGGGTCGAGGGGCTTGGTGGTTGGGATGGATGATAGGACCAACCGTCGCTTCTTTGAAAAAAAATTCTATATTCGGACTGAGCACCTTGTGGCGGACCCGAGCGGGTTCCTAGAACTTTGGAACTTTGCACGTAAGTCTTTTACTGGAAAGGTGCCCTGTTTTGACCTTCTTTACGTCTTATGTTTGTAGTTATTGATTTACCTTAATTTTTGTAGCCGAAAAGCTGTTGCCGCCTCCTTTGGAAGGGATTCGAGAATGGGTTGAGGTCGTGCTTCCTCATACGGTGGGGATTCATACATGGGCGTCGTTCTGGGAGAGACATGGTTGCAGGCCCGTAACAGGTGGAATATCGTCCTTTTTTCTTTCCTGTTTCGTTTTGTTTTGACTATGCTCATTGACTCGTCTGTTTATTATGGCTTGGGAGAACACGCCATGTCAGAGCTCCTCAATTGGCTTTCCATCGGCCGGCTACAATTGCCCGACTAGCTGCAATGCACGTGCCTCGCCCAGTGCCAAGGGCAGCGTTAGTTGAATCATCAATGACAAACTCTCCGACACGGGCTACCCTACAAGATGAGGGGTCATCTGGGCTCGTCCGTCCTTGGACGGGCTCGCCTTCAAATGGAGAGGAGGAAAGGCCATCGCAAAGGCGGAGGGGGATTTGTGGCGGCTCTTCCAACGGCAATTTGGATTCTTCCCCGATGGATAAGGAGAGTGGTGCGGTTGTGGCGCCTGCTGTTGAGGGGTAGCAGCTGGTCGGTGTTGGACCAGCTAGTTCAAGCCAAAGGAATGTTGTTGCTTTGACGGCCCAGTCAGAAGCTCCTGTTGTCGAGGCGGAGGGTCGATCCTTAGAGGCCGTTGTCAAGACTTCGGATGTACCCTCGTTGCTTATGGTGGATTGCTCTACACCGTTGGTGGTGGAGAGGGGGAAGAATGTGGTGGAGGATGAGTATAAGTCTGAGTCCGATTTGGACCTCGACGACATCTGTATGTTTGAGGAGGATATTACCAATTCTATGGTACGCGCGGGGGGTCGGCCTATTTTATTGAAGTTCCCTCAGATTTGAACTTACCGACCGAAGGAAATAGCTTGGTGTCGCAGTTTGAGTTGTTGTGTTCGGAGGCCGAGAACGCGTCTTTAAGGAGAATTTCGGATATTGAAGTGATGGATCAAGTGGTCGTGATGGGTCTGAGGGTATGTAGTACGTTCCTAGCTCGTTCTTTTTGGTCTTAACCTGGGCCTTAGCGTTAACTTCTCTTTGTTTTGCAGACTTACTTGTTGGAGGTGGAGAGCATCCGCACATCCAATGTCCGCTCGTGGATCTTCCTGTAGATGCCGGGAAAATATCATTGTTATCGTGATTAGTGGCAAGAGCTCCACGAGCGTTTGAGGAGCGATCCTCGCAACCGGGCTCTAGGCGAGGAGCTGAAAAGGTGGGACCAACAACTGCTGCAGGCGCTTGGTAGCAAAAGTGTTCTTGAAGAGCAGATCCGTCGGAGGGATGAGGAGCTTGAGGTGGGAAATGGGATTGGACCTGAGTGCGCGCACCTGGAGGGTAAGTTGAGGGAGATGGAATTGGAGGCACAGCAGAACTAGGTCAAAACAGCAGAGACGGCTGCATAATGGAGTGGGAAGCTGGCGGCGCTGGAAGGTGAGGTTTCTACCTTAAAACTTCTGGAGGTTGGGGCATTAGAGGCATCGATTCACGTGCACGAGTCCCATCTTGAGTCGGAGAGGGATAAAGTGGCCCTTAGAGAGGCAGGGCTCGAGGAGCGGATTGGTATTCTTGAGCAGGAGGTCCAAGATATATCGGATCGGACTGCAGCCTTAGAGGAAGAGAACTGGCGGCTGCAGAACCAAGTTGGGCCATCAAATATTGTTGTTCCCCACCAGGCTCATGAACATCGGGTCTATGCCGAAGCTCAACCCGACGTTTACAAGAACTTGTAAGAGGCAGGTATTGTGACTGAGGTCATCTTTGAGGTGGCATTCCAGAAGGATCGTAAAGCCTGTGCCGACTATAGTTATGATGTGGCGACGTCCGAGGCTAACGATGGCACGAGTGGTGCCGAGTAAAAATGAATTTGTTATTGGTTTTTTTTTCGTTTGTTGGTTGGCATTCGGGTTTTCTTGTTGTTTTTCTTTATTTTTCTTTTTCTTGTGTTGACTGGTCGGGGCCGAGTGTAAGCGGGGGAGGACCCGCGCTCTCAATTTTGTAGATAAATACATTCTCTTTTCCGTCGTTTCGTGTACTTACTTTGTACCTTCCCTTTCTGTATTTTTCTTTTTGAATCATGTTTGGAGGGATGACTCACCTTTGAGTTCGACCGAGGTCGGCGTGTTAGTTTTTGATTGATAATGGTTTTTGCTCTTTGACTCGACATAAACGAGGTGGAGTTGTCGTTTTATGGCGACGGCACTTAGCTCCTCTTAGCTCCAGTTCCAGTTCGACTGAGGTCGAATCCTAATAAGCTTGATGGCAAAGGCACTTTGCTTGAGTCCCAGTTCGACTAAGATCGAACCTGATAAGCTTGATGGCGAAGGCACTTAGCCTGAGTCCTAGTTCGACTGAGGTCGAACCTGATAAGCTTGATGGCGAAGGCACTTAGACTGGGTCTCAGTTCGGCTGAGTCGAACCTATTAAATTTGATGGTGAAGGCCCTCAGCCTTATTCTTAGTTCGATTGAGGACGAACCTATTAAATTTGATGGTGAAGGCCTTTAGCCTTATTCTTAGTTCGGCAGGGGTCGAACCTATTAAATTTGATGGCGAAGGCCCTTAGCCTTATTCTTAGTTCAACTGAGGTCGAACCTATTAAATTTGATGGTGAAGTCCCTTAGCCTTATTCTTAGTTTGATAGAGGTTGAACCAATTAAATTTGATGGCGAAGGCATTTAGCTTGAGTCCCAGTTCGACTGAGGTCGAACCTGATAAGCTTGATGGCAAAGGCACTTAGCCTGAGTCCCAGTTCGACTGAGGTCGAACCTGATAAGCTTGATGGCGAAGGCACTTAGCGTGAGTCCCAATTCGGCTAAAGTCGAACCTGAGAAGCTTGATGGCAAATGCACTTAGCCTGGGTCTCAGTTCGACTGAGGTCGAACCTATTAAATTTGATGGTGAAGGCCCTCATCCTTATTCTTAGTTGGACAGAGGTCGAACCTATTAAATTTGATGGCGAAGGCCCTTAGCCTTATTCTTTGTTTGACTGAGGACGAACCTATTAAATTTGATGGTGAAGGCCCTTAACCTTATTCTTAGTTCGATAGAGGTTGAGCCTATTAAATTTGATTGCGAAGGACTTTAGTCTTATTCTTAGTTCGACTGAGGTCGAGCTTATTAAATTTGATGGTGAAGGCCCTTGCCTTATTCTTAGTTCGACAGAGGTCGAACCTATTAAATTTGATGGCAAAGGCACTTAGCCTGAGTCCTGGCTTGACTGAGGTCGAACCTAATAAGCTTGGTGGCAAATGCACTTAGCCTGAGTCACAGTTCGACTGTGGTCGAACCTGATAAGCTTGATGGCGAAGTCACTTAGCCTTATTCTTAGTTCGAGCAAGGTCGGACTTACTCCGATGGCGAAGGCACTTAGACTTATTCTTTGTTCGAGCGAGGTCAAACTTACTTCGATGGCGAAGGTACTTAGCCTTATTCTTAGTTCGAGCAAGGTCGAACTTACTTCGATGGCGAAGGCACTTAGCCTTATTCTTAGTTCGAGCGATGTCGAACTTACTTCAACGACGAAGGTACTTAGCCTTAGTCCCAGTTCGACTGAGGTCGAACTTGTTAAATTTGATGTTGAAGGCACTTAGCCTTGTTCCCAGTTTGAGCGAGGTCGAAATTACTTTGATGGCGAAGGCACTTAGCCTTAGTTCATGATCGACTGAGGTCAAACTTTTTAAATTTGATGTCGAAGGCACTTAGCCTTGTTCCTAGTTCGACCGAGGTCGAACTTACTTTGATAGCGAAGGCACTTAGCCTTAGTTCCAGTTTGACTGAGGTCGAACTTACTTTGATGGCGAAGGCACTTAGCCTTAGTTCCAATTCGATGGAGGTCGAACTTACTTTGATGGCGAAGGCACTTAGCCTATTCTCAGTTCGAGCGAGATCGAACTTAATTCGATGGCGAAGGCACTAAGCCTTAGTCCCAGTTCGATTGAGGTCGAACTTACTTTGATGGCGAAGACACTTAGCCTATCTCAGTTCGAGCGAGATCGAACTTACTTCGATGGCGAAGGTACTTAGCCCATTATTAGTTCGAGCGAGATCGAACTTACTTTGATGGCGAAGGCACTTAGCCTTAGTCCGAGTTCGACTGAGGTTGAACTTACTTTGATGGCGAAGTTTCTAGGTAATTTTCGATCCCTGGCTTGAAACATACCTGTGACGGTTTCCGGCATGGCACCGCATTAGGGGTGAGGGAAATGTTTCACACTTCTGTCCTGAGGGAGAAAGGGGCTTCTTGTTCTCGTTTGGGTTTTTTCAAGATTAACTGGGCAGAGGATCTCAGTTTCCTTTGGTGCATTCAAGTATTCTATGCTTGATGCGCTTCCTTTGGCTTGTTCGAGTTGGGTTGCTTTCTTTTTCGATGTTTCTTTGGCTTCAATCCAGGAAGAAACTATGTGATTTCGCTAGGAAATTCCCATAGACGACGCCAAATTGCTTGACTGAAAAGTTATCAAATACTTTCCGAGCAAATCAATCGAAATAAATCTAGGGTAAGTCATAGCCGATCATAATTAATCACTGAATCAGAAGACAATTTGATATATATGAATAATCAATTGGGGAATGATATAAAGAGGGTTTTATTCATCATAGTAGCTTGACCTGCCTCTCCTTAAAGAGGTTCAGGATCTTAAGTTGTCTTGTTCATCGCCCAATTCATGGAGCGCGTTCGTCCATTGTTATGTATTCAGAGTCGTGTAGAAGAAGAAGCCCCCTTTGAAGGTTCTCTTTCTTGGTATTTATAGTTTCAAGCTCTGTGAAATGGTCACGAGTTGTCGTAGTTTGGTCGAGGAGACGTCCTATTGTCGCGAAAGGGTCGTGACCCCTTGTTCGCCTTAAGAACAACTGTCATGAGTTAAAAGTCAATTGTATTGACCATTCGTTATAAGTTGGTTAGGACGGGGCTGGCCCCGTGGCTGTGTACGGTCATATTTATACCAATACAACTATAATACTATCTTCTAAATCATGTAACCACATCATTTGAATGTGTACAAAAAATCTACACTGTAATCATTAAATATTGAATCGATGAAATTTAACTTTTTAATATGTCATTCAATTGTAGGAAACAGATATTCAGATTTAAATAAATCAATAAACTGAATGTAGACTAGCTTTATTATCAGAAGACTGGACAGCAAAAAACATGAAATGCAGTGAATCAATATCAAAGAGCAATATTCAATTCTCCATATATCCAAGGCTTGGAGCAATGTCAATGCCCTGATTCTTTCCTGCAGAAAAGAGGAAAATCAGTTTTTTTTTTTTTAAAGAAAAAAATGGATCAGAAGTATAATTAAGTCTCTTTGCCTATAAGGGAATCTCTTCAAGTCCTTCTTTACCGATTGCATTTTATTGGAATTGAGATTATACCCTTGAGGAATTTGACTTTATTTTTTTGTTTCCAAGTTA
This sequence comes from Nicotiana noctiflora, assembly GCA_032618575.1. Classification (NCBI taxonomy): domain Eukaryota; kingdom Viridiplantae; phylum Streptophyta; class Magnoliopsida; order Solanales; family Solanaceae; genus Nicotiana; species Nicotiana noctiflora. The sequence continues at coordinate 30,966 of JASVEL010002674.1, read as the reverse complement.
AACACTCATCAACTAGCACTAGTTTAAGGTGGTTTAGAAGAAATTATTCACAATATTCAATCTGGTCTAGTATCATAGTCCATAGAAGCTAATATAAGTTACAGTTAGAATAAAAAAATATGCTATTCATATTCTTAATCATTGTCCAACCATATGTTTTTAAGTAACGAAACGAGAGAAGAATAGTGAATGATCACTATGACCATGCTTATGTCAACAGGGGCCAAAATTTATACTGTAATGGGCAAAAAAAACAAAATACTGCTCAAATCAATGTTTGAGCAAAATGCAATGCAGTGTAAAGAAGTTTTTCTCAACTGACCTTTTAAATCAGTTTTAGGAGGGAATACAATGAGTTAAGAGTTTGATGCTTTCAGGAGCGAGACTGGAGAAGATGAGATAACTCAACTGGCACATTCTCAAGCTTAGCACAGTTAAGAACAAGTTTCTTAAGTCTTGGGAAGTGATCTCTTGAAGCCTCCCAACATTCGAGGTCAGCCTTTTGAATCCACAAGACCTGGAGTTGTTTAAAACCTCCTTTCTCTGGCTTCCAGTACTTCCCCGTAAATGCATCTTCTTTCAACTTCAAGACCTCAAGGCATTCCAGCTGGCCCAGTCTATCCGCCTCGTTCCATTTAAACCTTGTATTTGACAAAGTTAACTTCTTCAGTTTGCACAAAAATCTGAATAATTCTGGAGGAAGGTGAAGAGCTTCACTCATGTAAGGAACATCATTCATCAGTTTCAATTTTTCTAGGCGCCCTAACCCTTGAAAAGTGCTGAATCCGTCCTTGTTAGTCTCAAGAAAAGCTCCCATTCGCCCTTGAATACTCAACTTTTTGAGATTTCCGGCCTTTGCAAGCACAACTTTATTGCAACTTTCTGGTGCAACTTTAGACAGAATTTGTAGGCAAGAGCCTTCAACCGTTGGGTTAGGAGGGGGCAGCAATTCTGCGGGGATGTTGGTCTTTAGATGCCTCAACCGTGACAAGTTCCATATATTTGCTTTTATTTTAAGAGTGGGCTCTGGAGTACTTGTATTAACTATGAGAAATTGTAAATTCCAGAACTTACCAAAGGATGCAGGAAGTTCCGCGAAATCACCTGAGATAGAAATATACCTCAAATGAAATAGTTGGTTAAGATACATGGGGAGGAAAATTTTAACAGATTGGATTTCCAAGACCCTGATCAGTGGAAATGCTTGGGAGATGATTTTAACATCATGAAGAGACAACTCGATTTGTCTTTCTGTCGTCGAAAAGCATAAGAAAGATCTAACATGTTCTGCATTTAATTGTTTTCTGGAGAGAAAATCACGCAGAACAGATGATTCAATACACAAGCGACGAGAAGTATCTGGATCTTGTATGGAAGGAAGAATCTGATCCGGTGTTAGACGTAGTTCTTGGAAAACACTTTCCATTATCGCCTCCGTCTTGTAGAACTCATACAACACGTCATGAAAACCAATTTCTTTTATTGAATCACCATCCCTCGACAATGTGACTAGACCCCTCAGAGCAAACTCCTCCAAGTAATTCTCTGCTAGCTCCTCGAAGGTACACGTCGGACTGGACTTTATTAGTCCCTCCGCGATCCACAAGCGAATCAATTTCTGAGCAGGGATGGAATAACCTTGAAGAAAGGCGAAGCAATACAAGAAGCACGCCTTCATTTCTTGGGGCAAAATGTTGTAACTGGTTTCCACAATTTCCCAGCAACTTGCCGGGTCATTCTCTATGACAAGGTACAGCCCCACATTTTTCTCGATTCTTTCCCAATAATTTTTGTTTGGACGAGATCTTAAGGCTCCAGCACTTAACTGTACTGCAAGTGGTAATCCACTACATTTTGTTGCAATACTTTTTCCAAGTTCTACTAACTCGTCAGGACATCTTTCACTACCGAAAGCTCTCTTTTCCAGCAATTGAAAACTTTCTTCATCAGATAGATATTTCAGACGATGAGGATGTTCACTGGCATAGCTAGCCACATACTCGTCGCGAGTGGTCATCATGATCCGATGACCTTTGTTGTTTTGTGCGAGAACTCTTTTGACCAAATCCACAACCACAAGTTCTTTAGCCCACACATCGTCCAAGACAATGAGACATCTACCACCTTCTTTAGCCATAAAATCACATATTACTTCAGCTAATCCGTTCACATCTTTATAGCGAAATTCTTCAATGTGTTCCATGAACGATATGAGAATCTTAGAAAGGATACCCTTTAGTTCGTATGACCTGCCGACATAAACCCAAATTTTCTTGGAAAAATTATTTGAAATCTGAGAATGACTCCAAATTTTCCTTGCCAATGTGGTTTTACCAATTCCAGGCATACCCACAATAGGAACAACTTCCAGATCCTTTGATCCTTCAACAAGTCGTTTGATCACATATTCCGCTTCGTAATCAAAGCCAACCACTTCTTTATACTCCAACAGAGTATCCTATTAAGATGAACAAATAGAGTGGATATCAAAAATCAAAGTTGAGAATCTTTTGATCTTTTGCACTTAGAACTAGAGAACCCATTTTAAGCTATTATAGCAATGGAACAACAACAACAATGACCATTAAGCCTCAAACCCAAACAATTTAAGGTCGTCTATATGAATCTTCAGTGACCATGTTTCTCCATTTAAACTCATATCAAACCAACATTATATCAAATCAAGAAAAGTAAAAGCACAAGAAGTTCTCTATTTCTTTTACTAGGATATAAAAATCTAAAACGGTTAAAGATTCATAGAAAGCATAAGAACGTACACCTCCTCACATGACTAAAGCATATTCCCAACTAATTGTTATTGCCAATATATAGATTTTATTTCTTCCAATGTGATTTATTTTTTTTACTATATGTTTGCATGGATTCCAAGAGATTGTAGGTCTTTCGAGACAACTTCCTTTCTTTTAAATTTAGGTTTACCCCATTCTTTTTTAACACCTTAACTCACCATGACAATTTTCATAGTCGTTGAGGGGTGAAAATACATTCACAACATTAGATGAGCGAGAATATCTGTACTACTACTACTACTACTACTAATAATAATAATAATAATAATAATAATAATAATAATAATAATAATAGAAAACAACTTCATATGTATCCCAATCTTGTGTCATAAAAATACATATATATATATCATAAAAATACAATGATTTTAGTTATATATACATATATATGTATACTGATAGTATCTAGATGTTTACCTTATCAGTGAATATTAACCTGTAATAGTATTTCAGTTATCATTTTACAAGATTTTCAATTAGTGTTTAATTATTTATCAAGAAATTTACTAGTAATTACATAATAAGTAACCTCACTGTAAAATTCTTTTTTGCACTTAAAGCAAGTCGCCTAGGTTTTTAAGAACATTTTTTATTTTGTAAAGTAAAGCGGAATTCTACCTAGACTCAATCTTTAATTGAAGTATAGTATCATGACAACTCTTTCAGAATTTTAATAAATTTATCAAGAAATTGATAGAAAACCCAAATACGAAATTTAATAGCATTATGATTTATTTTTATATTTGACATTTTAATTTGAAGTTTCTATTTTATTCTTGAAATTCTTATATCTCTAAAAAGGTAAAAATTTGTGATATGGTCGTTGCAGTTGATGGCCGAGTATTGTCCTTGTTTGTAGCAGTAGCTTTGATATACCATTTGGTGTCTTTCGTGTCATTGCATATCCATAGACTTCTGTTACTACTTGTTGTTGTCTTGTGTCTCGGTTTCCTCATTGCATTGAATCATTGCCTACTGCTAGTTTTGTATTTCTGCTTCGGTTGTTAGATCAATTTGCTTGCTATTACCATTCCCCTCTCCCCGTCCTGAGCCGAGGGTCTACCATAATCTGTGCCTTACTAAAGGTAGCACAAGGTCTGTACACTCTACTCTCCTCAGACCCTATTGTTCGATGAGTTGATATAAACACTATAACATTAAAGGGCACAAATTCCAAGATATTTTTGGTGGTAAAAAAAAAAAACAATTACCTGAGGCTCCCGCGCAACTTTTTGTGGTAGATCGAGCATTGGTTTGGGCTGAAACGCCTTTTGATTATTTTGGCGAAATTCCTTCACATTTTGATGAATTGCTTTAATATCCTTTGCTAGATCCCAAACTTTTCTAACATGGCATAAATCAAAAGACCTTTTCACTTTATTCTTCTCTTGATGTAGCTTCGCCTGAACAAGGAATTTGTCAATAACATCCTCAGCTCTATGCACTGTAATTCTGATGTCTCTGACCAATTGTTTCCACAGACTGCTATCGCTATGGTATTTTGCTGCATCGTCAAGGAAAGCTTTTAGGCGGCGAACTTCTTCTAGCAGATTTTGAAACTCTTTCTCAACACCTGAAATCAGCTTGACATTGTTAGTGACTAGCTGCAGTAGGTTCTCCAGCAGAAAATTCACCACTGCATCTGCCATATATATATATTTTTTATTGGGTAAAGCAAAATTGTAATCGGAGTGTAAAGTTAATAATTTCTTAGCGATGAAATCTTCTTACAATTGCTGGATATAAAGAAGATTAGATGTGGAATTCTTCATCCCCAGTTGACTTCTCTACTGAATTATTGCTTATTCTTCATCTCTAGTTGACTTCACCTGCTGAATTGAAACTAAACCAAGTTTTTATTTAAGAAATAGAAAAAGAAATTAGATCATCTCAACTATTTAATAAACCAAGTCTGTCTGTACTTGAGCATGCTTAAAATAATTACCGTTTCCAATCTATTTAAAAACTAGGTACAATATATACCCATCTGATTTAAAACTAATTACGAGTTTATTACTTAAATGGTCACTCAACTATTTTAAATTATCTGCTAAAGTTATTTTTTTCATTTGTAACAATAAAATCACTTAATTGTGCATATAGTCAATTATATTTTCAAATTTTTGATTACGTATTTACCATCTAAATTATCAATTTTTTTGAACTTTTTAAATATCATAAGTTTTTTTCTCTTTTTAATCTACATTATGGACTTACCTAAAAAAAATATTTTTTATTTATAAAATAAAAAATAAAAATTAGTTTTCATCTCATATAATGACGGAATAATAATATAAGTATAAATTTCAACCATATATAACATATATCATAAAAATACCTTTAATTAAATAATTATTTTTATATTACGTGCATAAAATATACATTTTACAACCTTTATTTCTTTCATTCCCAATTGTGTAAATACATTTTTTTTATTTTCGTTGTTAATACTAAAATTATTACGAACAAATTATTCTAATTAATTTTTTACTACGCTCATTATTTTGTTATTCCAGCATTATATATGCTTAAATACTTTTATTTTTTAATTTACAAATAAAATTTATTTATTACATAGTTAAGTCCATAATATAAATTAAAAAGAGAAAAATTATAAAATTAAAAAGGTTTTTTTTTAAGAAGATAAATATTTATGATCTAGAGGGTAAAATAGGTATTAGGTCATGTAAAATTTGAAAATCTAGTTGTGTGACCTTTTGAATGCTATAGGCATAGTTAAGTAATTTTATTACTACAAACGAAAGATAAGTGATTGTAGCAAATAATTTGAGATAATTGAGTGATCGTTTGAGTAATGGACTCAACTAATTACCTAATTACCCCATATCCATTCCAACTTTTTTTCACCTATTTGGCTTAGCTTAGCTTGATTTGGCTTGAATTGACTTGACTTAGCTTGGTTTAGCTTGAATTAGCTTGACTTGACTTGAATTGGCTTGATTTATCACACCTTAGGGGTGGGTATATATTTTCCACCCATGGATATTTGCTCTTGTGTTGGCAATAAAATCCATTTCTTCGTTTTTGCATCTTTCTTTACGGGATCTTTTGTCTCTCAAGCAAGAGTCTATCAGAAATAGTTTCTTTACTTTTTAAGGTAAAGGTAAAGTATACGTACATTCTATCATTCTCATACCTCACAAGTGACATTATTACTAAGTTGTTATTGATGTGTTATTGTTTGTTGTTGGATCGTATTTGCTAAACTTCCCAATAATTAGTTACTCTAATGACAGTTTGTTTCAAGTGATTCCATTTCTATGTGGTCTTCCCAAATTAATTTTAGCAAAAGAGGGATTGCCTTATGGCTACAAATATTTTTCGTATATCTATCAGTTCACAAATGCCACAGTTTTTATTTTTCATCGATACTAAATTAAAAAAATTATTTAAATTGTATTATTGATCCAATTTTAAAGCTTGACGCCAATTAAATAAATCCACCTCAATAGTCGATTTTCTGACCCAAAGAGTAACCCGGCCCGAAAGAAAAATTATTTTTGCAGCCATTTTTGTTCTACATTCCCCTTGTTTTGTATTCTTTTTTTGCTCTCGTCCTATTTTGTTTTTCAGCCATAGATCTTTTTAAGACCATCACAATAAGGATATCAAACTTTACTAATATATTCATCATATCAGACAAGATAATTTAATCAATATGACTAAGAATTAATATAGTAAACCAAATATATTAATCAATATGACTCCTTAGTAATTCTTGTTAATAAGGGATTTGAGAGATGATAACACCATTAAACTTTTTTCAATAAGGCCATAAAGTTGCATAAAACTGGAAAAAGTAGAGATGGCCAGATACTTATTTGAAGGATCCAAATTTTATTTTTCTTACTTTGACTTTATTGGTTAAATTTCTATTATTTTTCCACCAAAATTTGTTAAGTTTAAATGTTTCTTAAAACATTATAATTACTATGATATTGATGATTTTGATTTTTCAAAATTAAAAGTATTAGAAAAAATAGTATAAGAAGAAGATAATACTTTATTGATATATTCAATCATATAAAAATATTATTCTTTCGTAAACGCCTTTAATGCTTATAAAATAATGTTAACAATTCATATAATATTTGTCTCATCGAAAAAGAGTTTTTTAAAATTAAAATTACTAAAACATTACCTTAGATAAATATATCACAAGAAAAATAAAATGGATTAGATACATTTTTAGATAACCAAAGTGGATTGGTAATTTTAAGAAGAAATATATTATAGAAAATTAATACTCATTATTTTTCATCTCAAAGCGCTAAAAATAAACTTTAAATAAAAATATATACTCATGAGGTTTCTTTTTTTTTTTTAATTACAAAAAATAAAATAAATCATCTCATCAATATATATATATATATATATATATATATATGAACCTGAATTCAGACATGAATCTTTGAATTCATTGAAATAAAATTTACACATTTAAAAATTGTGTAAAAAAAAATATAAGTCATAATAATTAATAATTTAAAATATTTCAAGGCATAAAAATAAGGCTTAAAAACTTTTTGATTCTCAAAATTTAAAGGGTGTCACATGAATTGGGATTATTGAAGTGATAACAATAATGTCTGACCTTTCATCATTCTTAATGGTTATAAACACTAAAAAGTGATTATAATATATTTATAATCACGCAATCTAGAAAATGGTCGATTACTTCTTTCATTCACTCACCCATAATTTTTCTCACTTTTTATCCGCTAAATTTTCCACCAATCAGCTAATACATGTTTATTAACCAATTACCAATGATGTTTGATAAGAGAAATTCATGTTAGAGCTCGGAGAGTTAGTAGATTGGATAGATATATGAAAGATTTAAATTTTTATCCTTAGGAAGCAGAGCTCTGTAGACGAGGCTGAATAGAGATGGTATATAGCAAGTATGGGACCTTATGTCCAAATTCCTAATTTTCAGATGTGAGATGTGTAACTGAATTTGTGATGAAATAAAATATAATATAATTACCAAAAAAAAAAGCGATGTTCTGATACCAATTAGTGGTATCGCGCCTGATAATTGAGTGAAAATGCAGGAGAAACGAAGAGAAGAAGACAGAAAGAAGGGAGGAAGAAAGGAATAAGCAGAAGAGATTAGAGGAGATTAGGGAAGAACAGAGAAAACCTTAGCATTCAAATTGATTTTCGTGTCTTTACAATAGCCTGATAATTCCCTATTTATATTGAACTAAATTGCTGAAATTAAAAGAGGAAAAGAGAGCAACTAAATTTTCCACCTAAGCCAAAGTTCAAAAACTAACTACTTTAACTGATTTTCTAATAGAAACTATTTTACAAATATAACCCCTACATTGCATTACTAGCCAATACGTGTATCAATACCCCCTCGTTGAAGAGCACCCTTGTCCTCAAGGGTGAAAGAGGAGAATCGAGCCTTAAGAGCAGAAGCGAGTTTCCATATAGCATATGAAGTATCCAATCTGGTCCACTTAACCAAGCATTGAGCAACAGACTTTTTACCATTCTTGATGAAACGCCTTTCCAAGATAGATTCAGGGGAAGGGCAGAGACGATTAGCCAAATCAACCACAAGGGGATGGACAATCTCAGTAGGGAGTGCATGACAAAATTTAAGTTGGGACACATGAAATGTAGGGTGGATTAAGACTTCAGGGGAGAAGAGCAACTTATAACAGATGCAATCTTGTCAATGATAGGATAAGGGCCAAAATAACGGGAAGTGAGCTTGTGGTAAGGAAATGAAGAAAGGGAGGATTGTTGATAAGTTTAAAGCTTAACAAAAACCCAATCACCAATGTTAAAGTGTCAATCAGACCTGTGGGCATTTGCTTGAGCTTGCATACGTTGTTGTGCACGGAGTAAGTGAAACTTAGCCAACTGGAGTTTGAACTCACGAAGAAGAGACATGTCCTCAATAGAATCCACCTCTAAATCCCCGGGAAAGTAAGGTAAGTGCAAGGGAGGAGGGTAATCATAAAGTAGCTCAAATAGAGAGGTTTTGATGGCAGAATGAGGGCTAGTATTGTACCAGCACTCAGCTAATGCAAGAAAGGAGGACCAATATGAGGGAGAGTCTGTACAGAAACACCTGAGATAAGTTTCTAAGCATCGATTAAGTACTTTAGATTGACCATCATTTTAAGAATAGTAAGCAGTAGAAGTATTCAAAGTAACCCCCTGAGCTGTCAAGAATTCCTTGTAAAAGGAGTTGATGAAGATGGGATCTCTATCGTTAGTGATGGAGGCAGGAAAATCATGGAGTTTAAAGACATTATCTAAGAAGATGGGAATAAGAGATTGAGCAGTGTATGGGTGAGCCAAGGGAATAAAATGAGCATGCTTAGTAAGTCAGCAATGACTCATATAACTAATTTACCTCTTGATTTAGGCAATCTCTCAATAAAGTCCATTGTGATATTTGTCCAAGGAAGAGCAGGGATGGGCAATGGTTGGAGTAGCCCAGGTGATGCACCAGTGTCATACTTGTTACGCTGACACACAGAACACTTGTGAACAAAGGCCATAATATCATTACGAATACCCTTCCAATAGAAATAAGTAAGGACTTTCCTCATGGTAGAATCAAAAGTAGAATGGCCCCCAGAAGGAGTGGAATTCCACAAGGTGAGTATCTGTTGCCTCAAGGCAGTGTCATTTCCCACTAGGAGCTTTCCCTTGCGTCTAAGCTGGCCATTTAACTAGGTTAAATGTTTCTGAGGATGAGTAGGCAAGGTAGAATCAAGGACTGCAACTCTGAATCAGCATACCAACTATTTTGAATATCCTTCCATAGATCAGTATGAACAGAAGAAATAAACATAGACATCAAGGAAGCACCTTGAACTCTAGATAGAGCATTTGCATCTACATTCTCATTGCCTTTCTTATAATGAATCTCAAAGTCAAAAGGAAAAAGTTTAGTCATCCACCTAATTTGAGTGTCAGTATGGAACTTTCGCTCCAACGGGTATTTAAGGGCCTTCTGATCAGTTTTGACAATGAAATGCTGACTGAGTAAATAATGGGACCATTTAGTTACAGCAAAAACCAAAGCAAGCAATTCCCTCTCATATACAGAAAAGGCATCATGCCTAGGAGCAAGGCCTTTGCTAATGAAGGCAATGGGGTGGTTGTATTGCATAAGAACTACACCAATATCAGAGCCACTGGCATCAGTCTCAACAACAAAAGGCAATGAATGATCAGGCAAGGCCAAGACTGGTGCAGTAGTGAGAGCTAATTTGAGTTCAGCAAAGGCCTGTGAGGCAGCTTCAGTCTACAGGAAATTATCCTTTTTAAGCAAACCAGTAAGAGGTAGACTGATAAGACCACAGCCCTTGATGAATTTCCTGTAGTATCCAGCTAACCCAAGGAAATCTTTTAATTGTATTAAAAGTGGTAGGAATGGGCCATTGTTGGACAGCCTCTATCTTAGCTGGATCAATAGTAACTCCTTGGGTAGAAATAAAATGGCCCAGGTACTCCACTATTGGCACTCCAAAAACACACTTAGATTGTTTAGTCAATAAAATATTCTGTGTCATGAGGTCAAAAACCAATTTCTAGTGAACAAGGTGGTTAGACAAGTTCTTAGTGTAAATGAGAATATCATCAAAGAAGACAAGGATAAATTTTCTGAGAAGATCCTGAAAAACATAATTCATTAGGCATTAGAATGTGGAAGGAGCATTGGTCAAGCCAAAAGGCATAACCAAATATCATAATGTTTTAGATATATCCTTAGGGTCCATCCTGATTTGGTGATAGCCAGATCTAAGATCAATCCGAGAAAAAATAGAAGCCCATGATAGTTCATCCAACAAATCATTAGGAATGGGGAATTTGTCTTTAATAGTGCAGTGATTTAGCTCTCTATAATTCACATATAACCCCCTAAGTGCCATTTTTATTTCCTACGACTACCACAGGTAAGGCAAATGGGCTATTACTATTATGATCCCTTGGTGTAACATTTATTTTACTAGCTTTTCAATGATGTCCTTCTTTATGGAATAATACCTATATGGAGTGATGTTTATTGGCATAGTACCAGGTTGCAAAGGGATCCTATGGTCAAATGAACCCCTGGCTAGGTGTCACGACCCCAAATCCGGTCGTGATGGCGCCCAGCACATTGCTAAGCCAGCCTGACCAATCCATATCAACTACGGAGCTAGAAGCTCTCTTTAACCCATTTAAGCAAATTAATTCAAGAAATAACAGCGATATATGTAACGAACACGGGGAACCAAGTCCCATAATACATCAACTCCCATAGACCAAGGGTCAAGAGTCATGAGCCTCTACTGAACATGAGTGTATAAAGATTTACAAGATACCAAGTGCGGAAAGAAAAGTCAATACAAAACCAAGAGACAGTAGGAAGGAATATCGGGTCCTGCGGACTCTGCAGCTACCTCGTATATCCCACGGATGTCGCCTCGCACAGCTACTGGATCACTGCTGAGAGGTACCTGGATCTGCACACAAGGTGCGGGGAGTAAAATGAGTACTGTCAGACTCAGTGGTAATAAACAAGGGTAAGACAACGCAGATAAGAAATCCGCAATAAAGCACTATGTAAAGCTATAATCAGCTACCCTGTCATAGAATCAATCTTCACTGTACTTGTACCAACAAATACCAATAAATAGCATAACAGCTAGCAGATGTAGCTAAATGCAATGCAATGCATGATATGACCGCTACGGCGCGTAGCTCGACTCCAATTTTGGGTACCCGTGCTCACTGTGGGGGTTCAGACTCCGGAGGGGCTCCTACAGCCCAAGCACATCTCATAGAGATATTCCTGCGGCGTGCAGTCCGATCCAACATATATCTCGCTGCGGCGCGCAGCCCGATCCACTACTAGTCAGCTAATATGCAGATACAGCCTTGCAGGCTCAAAAATAGTTTTTGAAAACTCTTTTATCATTTTTCAGTTGCAAAACAGTAGTGTCAAGTTCCAGAGATTGGAATTGGTATAATAACAAAATAGCTGCGGACTAGTAGTAAACTAACATGTCTATATGATAAGACAATGATAACGATCCTCGCGGGATCCAATAACTGGCTCACGGCCCACATGTATACTCAACCGCCCAAGAAGGGGGTTCCTTGGCTCAAGAGTGGCCATTATCACAATATATATATATACAACCATCCGAGAAGGAGGTTCGACGGCTCGAGAATAGCCAATAATACAGTATCAACAGGTCGGACTAATATATAGTCTCCAGTTCATGATCGACCCCGCACTCTCAAGAGTGTGCGTGTCTCGCCGCTATACAGCGTCACAAAGTGGTATACCGGGGTTTCGAACCCGCTGGTCATCACCCACATATATTACTCACCTCAATACAGCACGACGACTATTCCGCAATGCCCTTGCCACGATAATCAAGCTCCGCACGCGTAGAATCCGATCCAATACAGTAGAAATACAACAAATTAGGCCAATGGGACTACACCCAATCAATACAACTCAATTTACATCAAAATTCCCAAAGTTGTCAAAACCCGACTTTCGGTACGCTTATCGAAAAATCACGAAAGTCACATATTCGGAACTCTCATCTCAATACGAGTCTAAGCATATCAATTTTACCAAATTCGGACTCCATTTGCCCATTCAAAACCTTGATTTTCTAAGTTCAAGCCTAGGGCTAAATCCTCCATAAATTACCCCAAATTCCTCCATTTTCGTGATATAATTGCATAATATTATCAATACTAATCATAGTTTAAGTCCATAGTTGATTACCTGATGATTTCCCTTGAGTTTCTCTTCAAAATCGCCCAAATCGCCTCTAAAGCCGAGACCCAAATGTGTGAAATGTTCCGAAATTTTTTCTAACTTCTGATACACTTAACTCACAGCGATTTTCGCTTCTGCGGATAAAATTCCGCTCCTACGAGTCCGTATCCGCGACCAAAGGGTCGCTTCAGCGATTCCAGGCCTAGCCGGCCAATTCCGCTTCTGCGAGAAAAGGACCGCTTAAGCGCATCCGCTTCTGCGATGAAACGTCCGCTTCTGCGAAAACATCCGCTTCTGCGCACCAGAGTCCGCTCCTGCGGACTCGCCCAGGCGGTCAAATGTCCGCTTCTGCGGACCATTCCCATTTTCTTCTCGTCCGCTTCTGCGATCACTGGCTCGCACCAGCGATGCCGCTTCAGCGGAAAGGAGTCCGCTTCTGCGGAGCCAAGCGCCCCTGCGCCCCTCGTCCGCTTCTGCGGACTCGCTCCTGCGCCCATAATTCTGCAGGAGCGGAAACAACAGAAACAGGATCCCAACCTGCAATTTCCATGATTTTCTTCCGTTTAACCATCCGAAAATACCCCGAGGCCCCCGGGACCCCAACGAAAACCACCAACATACTCCAAAACACGATACGAACTTGTTCCAATCATAAAAACACCATCCTAAACATTAAAATCACCAATTACACACGGATTCAAGCCTAAATTCTTTAAAACATTCCGAATTACACAATCAATCAAAAACCCGACTAAACGACGTCCGAATGACCTAAAATTTTGCAGGCACATCCAAAATCACCTAACGAAGCTACTGCAACTGTCGGAATTCCATTCCGACCGCCGGATCAAAATCTCACCTACCGATCGGATTTCGCCAAAATTCAACCTTAGCCAATTCAAGCCTATTTCTACACCGGGCCTCCAAATTCAATTCCGATCGCTCCCTTAAGTCACAAATCACCTCCCGGAACTAACCGAATCATCAGAACGTGATTCCGAGCACTCTAACCAAATAGTCAACTCCGGGTTGACTTTTCCTTATTCAAGTCTCCTTCAAAAAGGCTATATGCCTCATTTTCAATCCAATTCACTCCTAACTCACCCGATAGACTTTAACACCGATATAAAAGCATAAAACATACAATTTCAACATAACGGGGTGGTAATTCCCGTGACGACGGGCCGGGTCGTCACATTCTCCCCCTCTTAAGCAAACGCTCGTCCTCGAGCGGGTCAAGAAACATACCTGAAGTCTCAAACAAGTGAGGATATCTGCTCCGCATCTCCCGCTCGATCTCCCAAGTGGCCTCCTCCACCGGTTGACCTCTCCACCGAACCTTAACTGATGCAATCTCCTTAGACCTCAATTTTCTCACCCGACGACCCAAAATAGCAATAGGCTCCACATCATAGGATAGATCGTCATCAAGCTGGATGGTACTGAAGTCTAATACATGAGACGGATCTCCAATGTACTTCCGGAGCATAGACACATGGAATACTGGATGAACGCTGGATAAGCTGGGCGGCAAGGCCAACTCATATGCCACATCTCCAACTCTCCTAAGTATCTTAAAAGGACCAATGTACCTGGGACTCAACTTTCCTTTCTTCCCAAACCTCATAACACCCTTCATAGGTGAAACCTTCAACAATACTCTGTCACCAACCATGAAAGACAACTCTCGAACTCTACGGTCCGCATAACTCTTCTGACGAGACTGTGCTGTACGAAGTCTCTCCTGGATCAACTTTGCTCTATCTAGAGCATCCTGGACTAACTCAGTCCCTATCAATCTAACCTCACCAGGCTCAAACCATCCCACGGGGGATCTACACCGCTCGCCATACAATGCCTCATACGGGGCCATCTGAATACTCGACTGATAACTGTTGTTGTAGGCAAACTCGGCAAGTGGTAGGAACTCATCCCACGAACCACCAAAATCAATCACACAAGCTCGCAACATATCCTCCAAGATCTGAATAGTGCGCTCAGACTGTCCGTCTGTCTGGGGGTGAAATGCTGTACTCAACTCAACCCGCGTACCCATCTCTCGCTGAAATGCTCTCCAAAACTGAGAAGTGAACTGAGTACCCCTGTCGGATATGATAGACACTGGAACTCCATGCAACCGAACAATCTCTCGAATAAAGATCACCGCCAACCGCTCCGATGAGTAGGTAGTACTAACTGGAATGAAATGAGCTGACTTGGTCAGTCTATCCACAATCACCCATACAGAATCAAACTTCCTCGCCGTCCGAGGGAGTCCAGTAACAAAGTCCATAGTGATCCTCTCCCATTTCCACTCAGGAATAACAATGCGCTGAAATACACCACCGGGCCTCTGATGCTCGTACTTAACCTGCTGACAGTTGAGGCACCGTGCTACATGTCCGACAATGTCCATTTTCATCTTTCTCCACCAATAGTGTTGTTTCAAATCTTGATACATCTTAGCGGCTCCAGGATGGATAGAATACCGCGAGCTATGGGCCTCTTCCAGAATCAACTCACGAAGGCCATCAACATTGGGCACACATATCCGGCCCTGCATCCTCAATACGCCGTCACTATCAATGGTGACATCTCTAGCATCATCATGCTGAACTCTGTCCCTAAGGACAGCCAAATGTGGATCATCATACTGGCGCTCACGAATACGATCATATAGAGATGACCGAGATACAACACAAGCCAATACCTTGCTGGGCTCCGAAATATCTAACCTCACTAGCCGATTGGCTAGCACCTGAACATCATGAGCAAATGGCCTCTCCTCAACTGGAATATATGCCAAGCTCCCCATACTGACCGCCTTCCGGCTCAAAGCATCGGCCACCACATTGGCCTTACCCGGATGATATAATATAGTAATGTCATAATCCTTCAGCAACTCTAGCCATCTCCGCTGTCTCAAATTAAGGTCTTTCTGTTTGAACAAGTGCTGGAGACTACGATGGTCAGTATACACCTCACAAGACACACCGTACAAATAGTGCCTCCAAATATTCAATGCATGAACAATGACGGCTAGCTCCAAATCATGAACAGGATAGTTCTTCTCATGTGGCTTCAACTGCCGAGAAGCATAAGCAATTACCTTACCTTCCTGCATCAACACACAACCTATCCCCACTCTCGAGGCATCACAATAAACGGTATATGAACCTGAAGCTGATGGCAATACTAACACTGGAGCTGTGGTCAAAGCTGTCTTGAGCTTCCGAAAGCTCTCCTCGCACTCATCCGACCACACGAATGGTGCACCCTTCTGGGTCAATTTAGTCAATGAAGAAGCAATGGATGAAAATCCCTGAACAAACCGGCGATAATACCCCGCCAAGCCGAGAAAACTCCTGATCTCTGTAGCTGAGGTTGGTCTAGGCCAACTCTGCACCGCCGCTATCTTCTTAGGATCAACCTCTGAATACCATCACGAGACACCACATGTCCCAGAAATGCCACGGACTCGAGCCAAAACTCACACTTGGAGAATTTAGCATATAGTTTCTCCTCCCTCAATCTCTGCAACACAATACTCAAATGCTGAGCATGCTCCTCCTGACTACGGGAGTAGACTAGAATGTCATCAATGAACACAATCACAAATGAATCCAAATAAGGCTTGAACACACTGTTCATCAGATGCATAAATGCTGCTGGGGCGTTGGTCAACCCAAACGACATCACAAGAAACTCATAATGACCATATCGGGTCCTGAATGCAGTCTTCATAATATTCGAGTCCTTGATCTTCAGCTGGTGATAGCCCGAACGAAGATCGATCTTAGAAAACACCCTCGCACCCTGTAACTGGTCAAACAAATCATCTATGCGCGGTAGAGGGTACTTGTTCTTCACTGTCACTTTGTTCAATTGCCTATAATCAATACACATTCGCATGGAACCATCTTTCTTTTTAACAAATAATACCGGCGCACCCCACGGGGACACACTAGGACGGATGAAACCATTATCCAGAAGTTCTTGAAGCTGCTCTTTTAGTTCTTTCAACTCGGCTGGTGCCATTCGATAAGGAGGAATGGATATGGGCTGAGTGCCCGGCACCAAGTCAATGCCAAAATCAATATCCCTGTCCGGCGGCATGCCCGGCAGGTCTGAGGGGAATACATCTGGGAAGCCCCTTACAACAGGTACAGAATCAATGCTAGGAGACTCAGCTCCACATCTCTCACAAAAGCTAAGTACGATAAACACCCTTTTTCAACCATCTTCTGAGCTTTTAGGAACGAAATAACACGGCTAGGGACGAAATCGGTCGAACCCCGCCACTCAATCCGAGAAATACCAAGAATGGCCAACGTAACTGTCTTAGCATGACAGTCCAATATAGCATGATACGGAGACAACCGGTCCATACCCAATATAACATCAAAGTCCACCATTCCCAACAATAACAAATCTGCCTGGGTCTCCAGACCCCCAATAGATATAACACAGGATCTATAGACATGATCCACCACAATCGTATCACCCACGGGGGTAGATACATGAACAGGTAAATCAAGACTACTACGAGTCGCACCCAAGTAATGTGCAAAATAAGAGGACACGTAAGAATATGTGGACCCTGGATCAAATAGAACAGAGGCATCTATGTGACAGACGAAAATGATACCTGTAATCACTACATCGGAGGCAACTGCATCACGCCTGTCCAGAAGTGCATAGAATCGTACCTGGCCTCCACCAGATCTCTCCTCGCCCCTGGGGCGACCACGAGAAGACTGGCCTCCACCTCTACTAACCTGAGATGGTGCTGAAGAGGAGAGTTGAACCCTCTGCTGAGTCCTGTCCCTACGGAGTCGAGGGAACTGTATCCTCATGTGGCCAAACTCACCACACTCATAACATGCACCTGGTGCTGGAGAAGAGGACTGAAGGGAACCCCTCCCGCAGAAGAACACTGGGCTGAAGAAGTAGGTATTGTACTCTGGGCTGGAAAGGCACTAAGTGATGACTGACCCTGCTGAAATGCCCTCTAGATGGAGCACCACCGAAACTGCCAGAACCACGAGGCCTCTCGGCCTCCCGCTCCTCTCTCTCTCGGCGACGATCCGCCTCGATGGAGCGTGCCATATCGGCAACCTGCTCAAACGATGATGACAGAACTCGCTCGCCGGTCATAAGAATACGGATAGAGTAGTTGAGGCCATCAATGAACCTCCCGATCCTCTCCCTATCAGTGGGGATCATCCATGTGGCATGCCTAGCCAACTGAGTGAACCTAAGCTCATACTGGGTCACAGACATGTCGCCCTGAACCAACCACTCGAACGGCGACGTAGCTCCTCGCGACGAGACCTGAGGTACATATTTCTCTAGAAAGAGAGTGAGAACTGCTGCCATGTGAGAGGTGATGCTCCTGCAGGCCTACGCCTCTCAAACTCTTCCCACCAATCAAATGCGGGACCGGTGAACCTGAAATGTAGTAAATGAAACTCCGCTGGACTCAAGAATACCGGCCGTCCGCAACATCCTCTGACACTTGTCCAAGAAACCCTGGGCATCCTCGCCCTCAGCGCCACTGAAATGGGGTGGCTGAAGTCTACCAAATCTCTCAAGACGATGCTGCCCATCGTCGGGCATAGCCTGAATCATATGCTCTGGAGCTGGAGCTGGTACTGCTGGAGGAATAACCGGTGCAACCACCTGAGCGAGGACCGCCTCTGGCGTCTGAAGTCCCTGAACAACCGGGTCAGGTGTGCGAGCTGCAGGGGTCTACTGACCACCCCCTGACTGAGATGTAGCTACAGCAGCGGTAGCTGAAACTACCTGAGCCAAACCAGAACACACTGATAATATCTGAGCAAGAGTCTCCTGAAGACCAGGAATAGCACTAGATATAGTCTTGCCATGAACTGGGGCTGCTGGAGCATCAACCACTGGGAGCTGCTCCTGAACTGGTACAACAGGCGGGTCAGCTGGCACTGCCTCAGCTGCCCTACCTCTAACTCTAGCACGACCTCGCCCACGGCCTCTAACAGGTGGCAATGGAGGTCGTCCACCTCGTCCCGATGCTCGCGTTCTCGCCATCGCGAGAGAATAGAATATAGAAGTTCAGTTCACAGAACAACAAGATCGCACGACAGAGTTCAAGAAAGTGGAGTGTTTCCTAAAGGTTTGCAGCCTCCCGAGGATAAGTACAGGCGTCCCCGTACCGATCCACAAGACTCTACTAACCGGCTCAAGACTCATGAGGCCTAGTAAACCTAGGCTCTAATACCAACTTGTCACGACCCCAAATCCGGTCGTGATGGCGCCCAGCACATTGCTAAGCCAGCCTGACCAATCAATAACAACGACGGAGCTAGAAGCTCGCTTTATCCCATTTAAGTATATCAAAACATGAAGCAATAGTGATACATATATCGAAAACGGGGAACCAAGTCCCAAAATATACCAACTCCCAGAGACCGAAGGGTCAAGAGTCATGAGTCTCTAATGAACATAAGTGTATAAAGGTTTACAAGATACCAAGTGCGGAAAGAAATATCAATACAGAATCAAAGACAGTAAGAAGGAATATCGGGTCCTGCGGACTCGCCAGCTACCTCGAATATTGTCACGACCCGGATTTTCCCCCAACATCGGGATTGTGATGGCGCCTACTCGTGGTAGCTAGGCAAGCCACTGTATTCATACTATCGTAATAAACAAGGGTAAGACAGCGCAGATAAGAAATCCGCAATAAAGCACTATGTAAAGCTATAATCGGCTACCCTGTCATAGAATCAATCTTCACTGTACCTGTACCAACAAATACCAATAAATAGCATAACAGCTAGCAGATGTAGCTAAATGCAATGCAATGCATGATATGACCGCTACGGCGCGTGGCCCGACTCCAATTTTGGGTACCCGTGCTCACTGTGGGGGTTCAGACTCCGGAGGGGCTCCCACAGCCCAAGCACATCTCATAGAGATATTCCTGCGGCGTGCAGTCCGATCCAACATATATCTCGCTGCGGCGCGCAGCCCGATCCACTACTAGTCAGCTAATATGCAGATACAACCTCGCAGGCTCAAAAATAGTTTTTGAAAACTCTTTTATCATTTTTCAGTTGGAAAACAGTAATGTCAAGTTCCAGAGATTGGAATTGGCATAATAACAAAATAGTTGCGGACTAGTAGTAAACTAGCATGTCTATATGATAAGACAATGATAACGATCCTCACGGGATCCAATAACTGGCTCACGGCCCACATGTATACTCAACTGCCCAAGAAGGGGGTTCATTGGCTCAAGAGTGGCCATTATCACAATATATATATATATATACAACCATCCGAGAAGGAGGTTCGACGGCTCGAGAATAGCCAATAATATAGTATCAACAGGTCGGACTAATATATAGTCTCCAGTTCATGATCGACCCCGCACTCTCAAGAGTGTGCATGTCTCGCCGCTATACAGCGTCACAAAGTGGTATACCGGGGTTTCGAACCCGCTGGTCATCACCCACATCTATTACTCACCTCAATACGGCGCGACGACTACTCCGCAATGCCCTTGCCACGAGAATCAAGCTCCGCACGCGTAGAATCTGATCAAATACAGTAGAAATACAACAAATTAGGCCAATGGGACTACACCCAATCAATACAACTCAATTTACATCAAAATTCCCAAAATTGTCAAAACCCGGCTTTCGGTACGCTTATCGAAAAATCACGAAAGTCACATATTCGGAACTCTCATCTCAATACGAGTCTAAGCATATCAATTTTACCAAATTCGGACTCCATTTGCCCATTCAAAACCTTGATTTTCTAAAGTTCAAGCCTAGGGCTAAATCCTCCATAAATTACCCCAAATTCCTCCATTTTCATGATATAATTGCATAATATTATCAATACTAATCATAGTTTAAGTCCATAGTTGATTACCCGATGATTTCCCTTGAATTTCTCTTCAAAATCGCCCAAATCGCCTCTAAAGCCGAGACCCAAATGTGTGAAATGTTCTGAATTTTTTCTAACTTCTGATACACTTAACTTACAGCGATTTTCGCTTCTGCGGAAGAATTTCCGCTCCTACGAGTCCGTATCCGCGACCAAAGGGTCGCTTCAGCGGTTCCAGGCCTAGCCGGCCACTTCCGCTTCTGCGAGCAAAGGGCCGCTTAAGCGCCTCCGCTTCTGCGATGGAACTTCCGCTTCTGCGGAAACATCCGCTTCCGCGCTCCAGAGTCCGCTCCTGCGGACTCGCCCAGGCGGTCAAATGTCCGCTTCTGCGGACCATTCCCATTTTCTTCTCGTCCGCTTCTGCGATCACTGGCTCGCACCAGCGATGCCGCTTCAGCGGAAAGGAGTCCGTTTCTGCGGAGCCAAGCGCCCCTGCGCCCCTCGTCCGCTTCTGCGGACTCGCTCCTGCGCCCATAATTCCGCAGGAGCGGAAACAACAGAACACTTCAACCTGCAATATCCATGATTTTCTTCCGTTTAACCATCCGAAAACACCCCGAGGCCCCCGGGACCCCAACGAAAACCACCAACGTACTCCAAAACACGATACGAACTTGTTCCAATCATAAAAACACCATCCTAAACATTAAAATCACCAATTACACACGGATTCAAGCCTAAATTCTTTAAAACATTCCGAATTACACAATCAATCAAAAACCCGACTAAACGACGCCCGAATGACCTGAAATTTTGCAAGCACATCCAAAATCACCTAACAAAGCTACTGCAACTGTCGGAATTCCATTCCGACCCCCGGATCAAAATCTCACCTACCGATCGGATTTCGCCAAAATTCAACCTTAGCCAATTCAAGCCTATTTCTACACCGGGCCTCCAAATTCAATTCCGATCGCTCCCTTAAGTCACAAATCACCTCCCGGAACTAACCGAATCATCGGAATCCGATTCCGAGCCCTCTAACCAAATAGTCAACTCCGGGTTGACTTTCCTTATTCAAGTTTCCTTCACAAAGGCTATATGCCTCATTTTCAATCCAATTCACTCCTAACTCACCCGATAGACTTTAACATCTGATATAAAAGCATAAAACATACAATTTCAACATACGGGGTGGTAATTCCCGTGACGACGGGCCGGGTCGTCACACTAGGGGTAATGTGGTGGGTTCTAAAAAGATGGCCTTATAGGTGGTTAACAAATACTGAATGGGTAGAGGCAACAGATCAGCTCTAGTCAGCTGCAAAGCTAAAAGAACTCATTCACCTTCACAAGCAATTTCTGGTTCATTGAGAAATACTTGCAGCATGTATAATTGAGTAGAATCCCCTTTATTAACAACTTTAGAACTAGAGAGTTTGCAATCATCTGAAACCCCTTTCAAAAGATGTTATTTGCCTTGGTAGTTAAAGGTCATAATGAGTGCTGAATAATCCATGTTGACTTGACCCAAAGTCTTCATCCATAAAGCCCCCAACACCAAACCAACAGGAAAAACAATAAGGTCTACTACATAAGTCATGCCCTCCAACGTCCATGTAAAGCCTTTTACCATTCTGGAAGTGGCTTCTAGAATAATATTTCCTAAGCTGACATAGCTTAGTACAATGGGAGTTATATTGCACCCTAGCTTCCTTGCAGCTATTGAATCTATGAAGTTATGAGTACTACCACCATCTAGAAGAATTTGAATAGGTCTCTTAGCACTATAACCTGTAACATGAATAGTTTGGGCTCCTTGGATTCCAGCTAATGCACATAAGGAAATGTGAGGATGTTCCTCTTCAACAGCAGGCCACTATTCAGGGATTGTCTCAGTTTCAGTAATGGTTTGTCCCTTATCTATAGATGTATCGTCACAATCCTCCAATTCCAATACAAACAATTGTTTTGGAAGGTTACATTTATAACCTACAATATATTTTTCATCACAAAAATAACACAGTCCTTGAGCTCTTTTTGCTTGCATTCTGCTCGAGAAATAGTCCTCTTCTTAGGCATCACATTAGTGTTGGTAACAGGTGGAACTTTCCTAGAAATATGACTAGTTTTTGGATATGTGAAAGGTCTGTGGTTGGTGGTATCATAAGAACTCCTTTTGAGATTCGAATAGCCAGTTAAGTTATGCTTCTGAGCCCTAGCATTAGCAGCAAGTGTGGCCTCAGCTAACCTAGCTAATCTGCAGGTCTTAGCTAAGGTTTTAGGTTTGTGCATCATGATAGGATTTACCAATTCCTCCTTCAAACCTCCAAGGAAACAAGAGATAGTATGCTCAAAAGTTAAGTTGCATTGAGCTACCAACCTATCAAAAGCAAATTGGAATTCCCTAACAGTTCCTGTTTGTTTCAATTGCTTCAATTCCAACATTGGATCAGAAAAGTCACCACCGAAGGTCTCAATTAGCTCAGCTATGTACTCATCCTACATAGGTAACATAGGCAGGTTCCTACACTTAAGATAGGACTGATGCCAAGCCGATGCTCATCATCAAGGTTCATAGCTTCCAATCTCACTCTCTAATTGAGAGGAGTATCATATTCCACAAAATACTGTTCAATTCTATACAGCCACATTCTCAAATTTTCTCTATTGAATCGAGGGAAAACTAAATTATGATTACGACTGGCATTAGCATAATAAGGATTTGCTCCGAGAATACCTTCACTTGATTGAGACATTTTTCCTTAGCGGCAGATATAGAGGCATTATCCTTGGATTGTTGACTCAATTGCAATCCATCAAAGGAGTATTTAAGTGTTTTACCATACGCATAAGTTATCTATGTTGTTTATTCAAATCATATCTGAGTTCATATTGTTTTTTAGCTAACTCTACTGGAAGATCTAGCTATTGAGCTGCGAGATCTTCATATTGTTCCTGTAAATCCATGTGAGCATTGTCCGTTACAACATCCATAGCTCTTCGAGGGCCCATAATTTACCGAGC
Organism: Nicotiana noctiflora; assembly: GCA_032618575.1. Taxonomy (NCBI): domain Eukaryota; kingdom Viridiplantae; phylum Streptophyta; class Magnoliopsida; order Solanales; family Solanaceae; genus Nicotiana; species Nicotiana noctiflora. The sequence continues at coordinate 7,473 of JASVEL010002674.1, read as the reverse complement.
TCTGATACCAATTAGTGGTACCATATCTAATAATTGAGTGAAAATATAGGAGAAGGGAAGAGAAGAAGACAAAAAGAAGGGAGGAAGAAAGAAATAACCAGAAGAGATTATAGGAGATTAGGGAAGAATAGAGAAGCCTTAGCATTCAAATTGATTTTTGTGTCTTTACAATAGCCTGAAAGTTCCCTATTTATGTTGAACTAAATTGCTTAAATTAAAAGAGGAAAAGAGTGCAACTAAATTTCCTGCCTAAGCCAAAGTTCAAAAACTAACTACTTTAACTACTTTTCAAATGGCAACTATTTTACAAATATAACCTCTACATTGCACTACTAGCCAATATGTGTATCTAGGGGTGTTCATGGTTTGGTTTGGATCGGTTTTTCTCTAAAAAGAAACCAAACCAAGTAAGTTAATTTTTTAAATATTTTAACCGAATCAAACCAATTAAGTCGATTTTTCTCGATCGATTTGTGTCAGTATTTTGATATTTTTTGGTTATTTGACGGCCTTTTCTTAAATATAAGGCATACACTACCTAACACATATTCTGCCGACTACATTTTCAATGTAACACTATAAATCAATTGCCTTTTGAGAAATCTATTATTTACCAAGATATATTGATGATAAATGAATCAAATAGTGATGAATAATTTAAGGACACCATTAAAAATATATTATTTTAACACGAAATGCATTCTTACACTTAACAAAAGAAAACTACCAATCAAACTAGAATGTAAAGGCAAAGAACTATATTAGTGCAAACTATTAACATTTACCATAAACTTTTTAAAACTTTGTATAACGATATACATATATATAGTTATAATAATAAATCTAAAATAGCTACTCCTATAATCAGTTTGGTTCGATTTTTTTCTGATTAAAACCAAAACCAAACCAAATTTGATCAGTTTTTAAAATTTAAAACCAAAACCAAACCAAACCAGAAAGTATCGATTTTTTTGGTCGGTTTGATTTGGTTTTCGATTTGGTTCGATTTTTTGAATTTTTACAAACACCCCTATGTGTATCATGTTCTGTTGTGAAAAAAAATAGTTGTGAGAAATAAAGAATAAAGTTTAAGTTTCCAACTTATTTACTACGAAAGAGAGTATTATTTTAAGGAAGGTGTTCTTAACTGTTGAACTTTAAACTCAATAAATAGTCCAGAATTTGTTACTGCTAGCTGCACCGATAAAATTTCTGCCAAAGTACACTTTAATCTCCTTAAAGAGACGAGATTCCCACGCCTTCAGCTTGAAGAAATTTATTTTTTCACCTTGTATGTGTCGAAATATGACCACACGAGGACCGGCGCAAAAAGGAATGGCAAGGGATTGACTAAGTTGTGGTTGTATCCATAAGGCACCATAACGATAAATATTTCAGGCACGACCGAGGTCGAACCATCAAAAAGCCTGTATAGCGAAGTACATGTCGTGGCATTTAGGGGGGACGATCTAAAGTACAATCAGCAGATTAAGGTATTCTGGATAAGGACCGTTGGATAAAGGGGAATATATATATATATATATATATATATATATATATATATATATTCTAGGTAAGAGAACAAGAAGGGGGGATTCTTTTTGCTTCTTCTAAAAACGCAGAAGAACGGGAGAAGGTTTCTCAAAAAAAACAAGAGAAGGTTTAGATCTTGGCTGTTGATCTTTGTAATCATGATTATTGAATCATTAAATATAGATCCCGTAGTTGTCAATGACATTCATTCTCTTTCTTCTTTATTCTTACATTACGAAACTGTACGTCAAGAATGTAAGCCCCTCATTTACATTCGATACCTTTTATCATCTTAAAAAGTTTACGAGCTTAATTATATCCTATTTTCTTATTCAATATTCGTTGATCTAGAGTTAATTATCCTTAATTAGGATTTATCCTCTATTTTCTCATTAATTCGTTTTAAAGAAAGGTTTAATACATTTTTGGTAAAACAACCTATAATTGTATATTCACCAACATTCTCCAATATCGTCCTTCATGTGTAAACGAGGCTTTAATTTCTTGTATGAGTGTCTCTACGCCTCTTTCTTTGTTTCACCCTTCTGTTAACATGGAAGTGGTAGTTGCAGTGAACGTACTAATCTGTTAATTAAATACTGATTAAGGGTGTGTTTGGTATGAAGGAAAATGTTTTCCATGGAAAATATTTTCCTAGAAAATATTTTTATAGAAAATGAGTGGTTTTATCACTTATTTTCTCTTGTTTGGTTGGTAAGTGAAAAATATTTTCCGGAAAATATTTTCTATTGTTTGGTTAGAGAGTAGAAAATAGTTTTTTTTAGAAAAATATTTTTTATGCAACTCTCCTCACCCTCCCCTCCCACCTCCCCCCACCCCTCCCCCACCCCTTCCCTAGGTCTCTAAAAATTGACACAATCTAAAGGAACTAGTGGTAATGCTTTACTTTTTAACGCAAAAATCACATATTTTTTAACCCATAAACTTTATAATTTTTAGACCCCTAAACTTCCAAACACATAAACCTCCACACTCATAATTTTGGAACTTGTAAAATTTTGAGTCTTTAAATTGATAAATAATAAAATTAAAAACTGAAAAAATATATTTTAATTTTGGGGGGGGGGGGGGGGGGGGGGGGGGGGGGAGGCTAGGAGGCAGTAAAACGAAAAAAATAGAAATTTGAAATTTCAAAAAAAAAAAATTGAGGTAAAAAAATACTTTTTTTGTGGGGGGGAAGTGGGGGGTTGGGTGGTGCAGAAAAATAAAAAGAAGAAATAATTGCAAAAAAAAAAATTGAGGTAAAAAAATAATTTTTGGGGGGAGTGTGTAGGGTGGGGGCTGGATGGTGTAGAAAAATAAAAAAACAGAAATTTGAAATTGCAAAAAAAAAAAATTAAGGTAAAAAAAATACATTTTTTTCCGGGGGAAGGGGGTAGGAATAGGGGTGGGGGTTGCGTGGTGCAGAAAAAAGAAAAAGCAGAAATTTGAAATTGCAAAAAAAAAAATTAAGGTAAGAAAATATTTTTTTTTTCGGTGGGTGGTGGTGGGAGGGTAGTAAGGTGGATGGAAAAACTGAAATTTAAAAAAAAAATCTTTTTTTGGGGAGGGGTGTGGTGGATTGGTGAGGATGATAAAGGTTAAGAAGGAGCTTTGGAAAATGTTTTCCCTTCTTTTGATAAGGAAAACATTTTCCTTCAATTGGAGGAAAATGAATTGATAAGGAAAATATTTTCCAAAACATTTAAGCCAACCAAACATGGAAAAATTGGAAAACATTTTCCGGAAAATGTTTTCGTTCATACCAAACACACCCTAAGGAACTGCAATATCCACCTGCATGCCTGCTTTCTTCCTCTTTGTTGCACCTTTACCCTACACTATAAGTGACAAATGAAGTGAACAAAAGTGAAATGATCATGAATCATGATGTAGATAAGTTGACTCGCTGTTGCTTTTGCAGGAGAAAATTATCATGGTGGATAGAAGTGAACCAAGATGAAAGAAGGGTTTAACGAAGAAAAGGTAGCTGATTCTTTTATTAAGCTTTCCGTCTATACTTAAAACGAACATTCATTAGATATGTAAATGAATCTTCCTTCTATTTCCACCACAAAAAAAGGATCCTACAGATGTCTCACTGAATTACTTGGAAGAAGCTGAGGGAGATTAGCATGTCACATTGTCAATGGTTGTTAAGAAAAGGAATCGAAGAGAAAAAAATTCCAAATCATAGACAAGGATGAATTTAGGGAAGGAGACACCAACCAAAAAAAACAAGAAATAAATTGTTTACAATTTCAAATGCATGATGTAGTCTATTGAATCAGTCTACTGTTGAATCAGTCCAAGATATATGGTAGAGTACAACATGTCAACATCTAATCTCTCTTCCTCTCCCATGCAGTCTCTGTGCATTCTTGAGTGTGGCGGTGAGATGAAACCCGAACGGATTAAGCAGATCTTTTCATTATATATTAATATAAAAACATTCAACTTTTCTCTGTTATAATACCTAATAAATAACAAAGAAATAAGAACGAAACAAATACCCGCTGGAGCATTCCCGAAATTTCCGTTAAGTACAATCGTGATTAAGTTATAAGAGTGAAGGAGCTAGAGTCAATTTACATGTTTGTTTAAATGAAGAGAAAACACGGTGATTAACGTTCTGATTCTTTAGTTTTGGCTAATTGGAATGTTAATGAGACTGAGGTTCCGCTGTATTTCCATGTAATTTTGTGAAATGGTTTCCTAAAGGCCGACCACTACTAAAAATTGAAGCTATGGCAACCCTTCTATAACCGTTGCAATAGATCTGATAACCGTCCTTATAGGTCTATTGGAACGGATGCTGACCCGTTCCAGGATTCAGCATTACAATAGGTCTTTTGGAACGGTTTTTTGCAACGGTTTATAAACCGTCCCCATAGATAGGGATATTGTAACGGTTTTGGATTGCTACCGTGTTCTATCTACAGGAACGGTTTATTTTCTATTGGGACGGTTATAACAGTCCTGGTAAACTAATGCAAGTAATTTTTTAAGGCTATTGCAACGGTTTTCATGATATGTTGCAACGGTTTTCATGATATTCGAACAATTATCATTATTCTATTGCAACAGATATTATAACATATTGGAACAATTATTAAGGGTTGCTCTTGTTATTTGCTATGTTTATTGGAATGTTTATATTCTCTATTAGAACAAATTATAATTTCTGATATTTATGGAAGCAAAATGAGAAATAGTTTCCTATTCTAAGAAATTATTTACACCATATCCAACTAGCATTATCCATGTACAAAAACAAAATATGGATACAATGTTTGGTCAAACAATTCAAAACACAAAATAGATGAGTTTGATGATACAAAAAGTTCTAAACTAAAATATCCTTAAACATAATAATAAAGCCTAACAACAATCAACCACACTCAAGTAAGGTCTTCGTCACTGCTTTCATCCGCAATCAATGCACCTATAAAAGATAATGAGAAATAATTAAATAACATTTTTAGGCTAATTGAATCAAAAAGTAATTGAATGACCAATTTGATAATAACTCGAAAATTTTCATTCTCTCTAAATTCTTAAAATTTTCGGCAGAGTTTCCTTTGTAAATATGACTATCCCAAAATTTTCAACATGCTCAAAATATCATTTGCAAATACAACTATGCATAACCTAAGATCCATCCATACATCAACTATCTATATGTGCCATCCACAATATTATCAACAAGGCATGGCCAACTGCACCTAATAACTGCATCCACAATAATATAGCATTATCAAACATACTTTTTATTTACAGGTACTACTGCACAAACCATACTTGGAGGCTGATGTTCCCTCAAGATGACAAAAAGTTTTTGAACATTTTTTTAACCAAATCTTCACGGCCTATATCTAGCATTATCAAACAAAACCTCAGTTTTGCAACATTCTCTAACAGTTGTACCCTCAAAACATAATAATACAAAAATCTACCCCAATCGTCAACTGTTCAAATAGTTCAAACATATGTGAAATGAATGCTATCTATCCACTATCATTCCAGCTAAGTTAAATCATATTCATATATAAGGAAGTTTGATAATATGGATGAAGATAGTTCGAACATCTCCAGAATAGCACCAGATAAAATATGCACATGAGTCCTAAACTCATAAAGGCAACTAGAATACAACAATGTAGTTCATCATTCTGGAGAAGTTTGCAAACCGTAATATATATCCCAACATATATAGTTCTTGGTATCAATAAGCTAAAAAAATCGCAATATTAATACCTCGAATGAGTTGGCCTTCTTTGTTGCTATCAGTAGATGGACGACGGATTGGTTGCAAAGTTGCTCGTTGTGCAGAAGAAGCTTCTCCGGGAGAATTATCACCCAATGCTGCTAGAATAATATTTGCATCAATATCAATTCCTGAACGCTGCTTCAATTGCCACCATTTCAGGCCTTCAAAGCAAATTCAAACAATTAGAACAAGTAAATAAAAAGTATACTAATAAAAATAAATAATTGATCTCGATATAACATCAGTTAAATATAATTCACATAATTTTACTAGTTGTATCATCATCCGAGCACTTGTATGATCGCCCAGCTTTTCTTTTTCTTGTAGCTACAAAGACTTCTTTTGCCGATAAAGGATCCGAAGTTTCCTTCTCGTTTTCCTAGTTACATAGTTACATGAAAGTGAGTTAGAATTCGTGGTGATCTACCATGTACTAAACAAGAGCAGATATTGAGAAATATTTTGCCATTATTTGCCAGTTACACACTAACTTAGAACGCACTAAAGCAAAACTTCTTTTTCCAGCAGTATGAGGATTCTTCAACTTTTTCCGGTTCTCAATATTAATTTGGGACATTCTCTACAAGAAGAAACATCAAACAACAACTTACAATTCTAAATCAAAATTGGGACACTAATGCAAAAGAATGTGATTGACTAATGTTAATTTTTGTGTTGTTTACAGCAGTCCATCAAGCCAAGCCACTTTTGGTGGTGTTTTTGTTTTCCATATTGTCCTATAAGCCTATTTGCACCTGTTTCAAACCTGTCCTCTTAGTGGTAAGTTATACAGTCATCTTAGTTCTTAGTAAAAACTAACTTGGCTTTGCAGGCATTATTTGTTTTTTTTAAGCTCCAATGAATAAAGTAAGAAGCAAATCAAGTGGTACATGCCATGGTCCAGATTTCTGGAAAAATGAGGGCGATATGCTCTTTGCATAAAAGATAGATTACACTGCTCTTTGCAGAAAAGTGGTACAGGCCATGGTCCAGATCTAATAAGAGGTACTTCCATTCCTGGTGGCAACTTCCTATTCTCTAGGACGATAATCTTGATGTTGTATGCGTGACGAGAGAGGAGTTTTATAGTATTTACAAAACAATCTTCGTAAACAAAATATTAGGAGAAAGCAACAAATTTGAGACCCAACTAAATACTAAGAACTGTTGCACTAAATACCAACAAAGAGCCATGCCTTTCACGTCGTTTTACATGTAATAGAATAATGAGGTTGCGGTACTCTCAATCTCGTTAAAACCTAACGTAAAAGTTACATTTGCATCTTTTATTCGATCATCTTATACTAAATATTGCCCAAAGCTATAATAATTTTATGTCTATCGAAAAATTAAATGCGCCAACACTGAACAGTTTAATGTCATGTGAAATTGCTAGTTCTTCAGATCAATATAAACAAAAACATTACTGCTAACCAAAAGGCTAACATCCAAACAAAATCAGGGCATTGGTCTTCAGAAGCTTCAGATGTTAAAAGCAACCCTTGAACCACAGATTCCAAAGCTCTCCCAGCAGTTGAACCAACACACATCAAGAACCCAAATAAATGAAATAATGGCTCACTTATATTAGCCAAAAAAATACCAAGAACCACAAGAACAAAATAAACCTCAACTAGCATATCAATAACAAAGCTAATTTCGTTACCAGG